>SNQJ01S0119180.1:0-27501 GCA_010110895.2 Picea sitchensis
TTTGGGCTATAATATTGGATATATTCTTTGATGTAGTTAAATCCCAGGGCTTTCTTACTATTGAATTCCAAAGTTCAAATCATCTTGACTTCAAATATTGTTTCATATTTTCTCTCCATGAGGAATAATCTGTTCCATCAAATAAGGGAGCTTCAATTGTAGAGAGAGCCATCTGTCCACCCATTTCTTCAGGATCTACCTTCCAGTGGTTAAAATGTGTTGAAGGAACCCTCTCTAATACCAATTGTTGACCACACCGCCCACACTAAGAGGTGGGGGGTGAATTAGTGTGTGGACTTTTCTAACTTTTCTTCTTCTTACAAGTTAGCAGTTAAAACATAATTGAACAGATTAAGAACAATTAAATCATAATCACAATGGAAAAGAGATACCAGATGTTTGTGTAAGCTTTTTCATACTTGATATGTATATATATATATGTGAATATAGTAATATAAATTTTCCCAACACCAACTATTATGTATCAACACCAACTGAAGTAAGGATCACCAACTGTCAAGCAAGACCCAGCTTGCCAAAGGACCCAGTGTGTTGATAGAATGTAGTCTATCCAACTAGAGTTTATACAATAATTCAACTCTAGTAGCAATGATCCATTATTGAATCAACTCTATCTCATGATCAAAGGTATACCATAAATTCTCATCACCTCACTTCATCTTCTCTCTGAAATTCGCGCCATCTTTGCTTTATCTTTCCTCTAATATTCGTGCCTTCTTCACTTCTTCTTCCCTATGATATTTGCACGGACCACAGGTCTACATCTCCTTCATTTTCCTCCACAGGCCGCCCTTTCCCAATGAGCATATCGTTTCCACAAGCCCGTATACTTACTCAAGCACATCCTCCAGTGAAACAATCATGGTTGTATTTCTAGTTGCTTATGCTCAAAACTTGTTTAAGTTATTGAGCCGACTTGTGCAACAAGTTATAACTAACTTGTTTATTTACAAGGACTTTTGGGACCACCAAAGATCATCATTTTGGTTCTTCAACGTTAAACTTGGCATCCCCTTTTCTTTCATAAATTGATCACATGATGGATCGATTTCCTTTGTCTCTGTGATAACAGAAATATGCACTTCCTTCAAACCATGTTCATATGATCATAGGAATAGAACCACAAGCTTAACAATTTAAGTGACGCATTCCATTATGCCATTTAAATCTCTTTACCATATGACCAATGATGTTATTCAGACGTTAGGCGAGACGAGCGCTTGAGCGCTTATCAATTCAACGACCATGATTCAATCTCCCGATGAGATGGATGATTTTCGGGACTTTGAGACTTTTCCCTTCAGGACTTCGAGACTTGCAACATGTCAAATCTCTCGAAGTGGATTTCACCGAATATATAGGACGGTTCACATTTACTTCGCGGAACTAGATCAATGGTCATATTCGATCCTTACATATATCCTTCATTACTTAATCCAATGGCTAGGACTTAATCAAGAAATGAGATGGATGGCCCCCTTTTACTTCGGGACTTAGGCTATTATGCTTACGCTTTACTTCCACTTTATTTTGATCAATAGTTGAGAGTACAACCGACATCAAATCGATGGTCGAGATCTCCTTCAGGTCTCCGGAATTCGTAGATATCAAATCTCAACCCCTTCTTTCCTCTGTACGTCAATATTCCAGAGCTATCAATCCATTGACGCATGTCCCTTTCGGATCAACGATCAAGATATCCTTTGGGTCTCCAGACTTTGGAGATTTCAAATCTCAACCTCTTCTTTCCTCCGGAGTGATCACCTGCTGAGTAATTCATAAGTGGTGGAGACCGCTTGTTGTCGGTTAATACTTCCACTTACACTATCCTTCCACTATAGTAGATCGATGATCAAGAATGCTCCTGAAGTGATCTTCAGATCGGGCACCTTGTGTCAACTTTGGGACTTTGACATTCGGGACTTTGGGACTTTGGGCAAGTGCTGGTGGTAAAACTCTCGTAGTGACGTAACTTGCTTATGTCACTTGACGATGTGTCATGAGATGAGTAGCTGCCACATGTCACTCTAAATCGTGATTTGTACGTACCTGAAATTCCAAATCAACTTGACACTTGTCATTGTTTGATTGTGACATGTGTCCTTTCTGACGTAGTCTTGCTGACGTGGATCTCCTTATCTGGCACATGTTCTTCTCCTAGATCTAACGGTTGTCCTAACTTCCGATGTATCTTATATTGATGGTGGAGAGTGACTTGAGACCTTCGTCCTCCGAGACTTCGGGACTTTTGACATTTCTTGGTGGTGAAACTCCTGAATCAATTCTCTCGGAGTGATGTAACTATTGACGTCACGTGTTGACATGGCACGAGCCAATTTCCTCTTGACACATGTCATCATCTAATTATGCCATGTGTATTTACTAACGTGGTTTGCTGACATGGTCTACCACATGTCCTTGCTGACGTGGTCTGCCACATGTATTTTGTTGTCGTGGTCTGCCACATGTCCTTGTAGATGTGGTCTGCCACATGTTCTTGCTGATGTGGTCTGCTGACCAACAAACCTGATCAAACGATCATTGTATATCCTCTAGATCTGATGGTCCTTATTCATTTCAAATTTTGGGCTTCGGGTAATTCAAGTCTCAAACTGAAAAATCTGAAGTGAGATTTTTTCGAAGCTTAACCTCCTCAAATCTTTATACCTAAACTAAATGTTGTTTGTCGATCATGCTCCTAGATTGATGGCTCCATCCAACTGTGATGCAGCGCTTCTATCTTATCCTATCCTTCCACTTAGAATGATCCAACGACTGACAAGAATTTGGGTTTGATCTAATGGCTGATGGGTATTCAGTAATCAAGAACTCAACCTTTCTTCTTATCCTGTCCTTCCACTCAAAAGTGATCCAATGGTCGATGTGGACTCTTTGAAGCAGATTAACGGTCGACAATGATTACAAAACCACAACTTGCAAGTGATTTAACTCGACACCCAAACTCTGCAATTTGAAGTTGTGCATTGTTGGTGAGTCAACCACAATCGTCTATATTCGAGGCTATAAGATCGAACAGTCCTAACTAATTACGGGATTGGAACTAGCGTGATATTTAATTCTCCTTTCGATCTCCGCAATATATCCCTACTTTTGATCTGGCGATTTCACATCCAACAACCACAACTCAATCCGACTTAATCTGATCATTTTTTGGATCAACCACAGTCGTCGATATTCGATTCTATGAGATCTGATGATCTAGACCAATTGCAGGATTGGAACTAGAAAGTCATTTAATTCTCCTTCCGATCTCCACAATTTATCCTTGTCGTTGATCTGATGATTGTGCATCTGATGGTCACGATCTAATTCGACTTAATCTGATCACTTGTTGGGTTAGCCACAGTCATCGATATTTGGGTTTATGAGATCTGATGGTCAATATCCATTGTAGGATTGGAACAAGTGAGTCATTTAATTCTCCTTCTGATATCTACAATCTATCCCTGTAGTTGATCTTGCTTGCAGATCCGATGGTTACGATCCTCCAATGGTCCTCAATCCCACAGTCACTCATATGACCGACGTTCATAATATGAGATGGTCAACATGGTCAATTTTTTGATCGGACGGTTGTTGAGGCTTATCACTTTGATCGGACGACTTCTAAGGCTTCTCACTCTAATCTTACACTTTTGATTCCGAGCTTTGACCTCTGCATAATTTTTTCTCCTCCTCCTGAGATTACACTTTCGATATTCTTTATATTGCTCGCTCCTCCTTCTGATATTTTATCATAGGAACATTGTTGATCTTATCGTGATCAACAATAATCATGAATTTCTTTATATTGTTATCTTCTTTTGCTAACTGATATACTGTGCAATGTGATCTTCCTTCTGAGCTTTGATCTTCATTTTCTTATGTACTACATTTTCTCTTCTGAGCTTTGATATTCATAGTGTTCTCTTCTTCTACTAACTAATATATTGTTGACATCAATGAAAATATCATCTATGGTAAATGATAATTCATCGTAACAACAAATCATCACATAGAATGTTGACATCAATGACAATACGTCCAACAATCTCCCCCTTTTTCATTGAGGGAAACCCACTAACTTCATATACAAAACTCCCCCTGTGATGATGCTTTCTTCGTATGAAGTTTCTTCATATGAAGTTTTATCTCCCCCTTTGACATCAATGGCAAAGGTTTTTTCCTCCCGTGGTAAAGCTCTGTATGTTACTGACTAGAATATGAACTTGGGTAACTCTTCCTACAATCATCCTTTTCTTGTCATAACTGAATGAATCCCCTTGTTAATATGCTCTCTCTCTCTCTATTTCTGACTACTCTCCCCCTTTGTTTCTGAAAAGGTAGCTTTTCCTAACAAGGTTTCTTCCCTTGTTAATTTACTAACTTCTTATCTCAGTTAATTGGGATTTTTGTGTTTCAAATGAGTAGTCTTCTTGATACCAATTTTTTGTAGGATCAAGTCTTTTCAAAACTTAATCTAATTACTTTCTTATTTACTAACCAAAATACTTCCCCTGAGTTTTTACTATCTGTTCTCCCCCTTTGTTTCTAATAGGGTAGCTTTTTCTGATAGGGTCTCTCCTCATGTTATCTCTACAGGATTTCATGTACATCATAATGTTGTTTTTGTGGATGTTGTTGTCCTACTGGAACACTATGCAATTGTATATCACATTATTCAAACAACTCTTCAGTCTTCACATTGATTCTCATCAATCTCTAACTAGATGTATCCATCTTTATCCAAGATGCTTTTTTACTGTACATTGCTCTAAAGTTGTTTGAGAAAATTTATACTATGCTTGTCACATGACTGCAATTCTTTTTGCAATAATTAACTTCACTCATGTTCCCTTGTTCAGTCTTTTCTATCCACATCTGTGAGTGTCCTGGTTTCTTGAATTTTGTTATTTGATCTTCTATTACTGCAACTTCATTTTTCTTGCATGTTTCATTTACTCTTTTTGTCATATTGTATGAATCATTTCTCATTGACTGTTTTCTTGAGTTCCAATAGTTATTGGATTTGTGGCCATATCCACCACAACTATAGCATATCATAGTGTAACAATGTGCAACAATATGTACAACATGATTGCAGTTCCAACATCTTATACTGTTGTTGAACCTACCAACTTGTTTTCTTCCATGATGCCTACAATCCAAAGCCTTATGACCACATTCATTACAAGAAAAACAATAACCATTAAAAACACTCTCATACCTTCTTTGATTCATCTATGAAGGTGTCTCTCTTCTAAACTTGCTTTAAGGTGTATGATTAGCTTCTGGATGTCTTCCTTGATCTGATCTTCTAAATTTTGTAGTGTTTCTTTTATTTCTTGAACATGAAGAACCTGAGTCATACATGCTTTCACTTTTTACAAATGAAGGAGCTGTGTCAGACCTGTCTTCATCCCTTACAAATGAAGGACTTGTGTCAGACCTGTCTTCATCCTTTACAAATGAAGGACCTATGTCAGACTTGTTTTCACCTTTTACAAATGAAGGACCTGCATCAGGTTTCTTAGGAGTATTGATTTCTTCCTTGTTGTATCCAAGACCGGATTTGTCATTTGGCGATCCAAGATCTCATCCAGGGTCATGGAGATGTTCAAGAACTTGATTTGGGTGTTTGAATTCTCAACCTTCTTTCTAAGATTCACAACGTATGCTTCCATCTTATGATATGATTATTCCTTTTTGTTCAGTTGGTTCCTCACTACCTCCTCCCTTCTTTTGGCTTCATCAAGTTGGATTTTAAGATTGACATAGCTTTCCCTTAGTTCTTTTAGTTCTGTAAGGTTTTTTCTTGGTTCATCATCTTCCTTATTTTCTACTTTTGCTTAAATGATTTCATTTTTTAGTCTCTCAATCTCCTCTTCCTTTTGTTTTGTTAGATTAGTAACCTTTGTTTTCAATCTTTTGATCTCTTCTTCTTTGTTCTCTGACTGAATATTTTTCTCAGATATGATTTCTTCATTGTCTTTGAGATTTTCTTTTAATTCCAGGATATTCCTTTGATACCTAAGCTCATCCTCTTCCTTCTTCTTTTCTTTTACTTGAATAATTTCTTTCTTCAGCTTCTCGATCTCCTCTTCTTTTTCTTCTAACTGATTATCCTGCTCATATATTATCTTTTCATTGTCCTTGAGCATTTCCTTTATTTCCAAGATATGCTTTTGACTCTTTTCAAGAAATTCTTTAGTGTAGTCATGAAGATAACTATAGTATGAATCATTATGGTCATAGCAGTACTCACAGAGACTCCAATCAACCTTTTGTTTGGACTTTGATAGTTCTTATTCTACTTCTTCCATGAGATAAATGTTAACAGAACATTCTTTTATTGTATCTGAGTCTTCTTCTTTACTTGCAGGGGAGGATTCAATATCAACATTATTGCGTTCAAAATATTGTGGAGAGTCTTTACCTTTATTGATGGCTGAGTCTTCATCTTCATCCTTGATAGGAATGTCTTATGTGTCTTGCCTTTTGATTTGATACATCTCTTCTAACTTCAACCATAAGTCCTTGGCAGATGTGAATAGTCCTATGCTTGCCTTGACTATATTGGATAATCCATTCAGAAGAATCTTCAATGCCACTTCATTGTTCTTCCTTGACCTTCTTTGGACTGTAATCTTTGATAGATTCTTTGATGTAGTTAAATCCCAGGGCTTGCTTACTACTGAATTCCAAACTTCAGATCCTCTTGACTTCAAATACTATTTCATATTTTCTCTCCATAAGGAATAATCTCTGCCATCAAATAAGGGAGCTTCAATTGCGGAGAGAGCCATATGTCCACCCATTTCTTCAGGATCTACCTTCCAGTGGATAAATTGTGTTGAAGGAACCTGATCTGATACCAATTGTTGAACACACCGCGCACACTAAGGGGGGGCAGGGGTGAATTAGCATGTGGACTTTTCTGACTTTTCTTCTTCTTACAAGTTACAAATTAAAATATAATTGAATAGATTAAGAACAATTAAATCATAATCACAATGGACAAGAGATACCAGATGCTTGTGTAAGATTTTTCATAATTGATATGTATATATATATATGAATATAGTAATATAAATATTCCCAACACCGACTATTATGTATCAACACCAACTGAAGTAAGGAGCACCAACTCCTTAGAGAGCAGCAACTCTCAAGCAAGAACCAACTTGCCACAAGACCCAACTCGCTGATAGAACACAGTCTATCCAACTAGAGTTTATACAATAATTCAACTCTAGTAGCAGTGATCCATTATTGAATCAACTCTATCTCATGATCAAAGGTATACCATAAACGCTCATCACTGCACTTCATCTTCTCTCTAAAATTCACGCCATCTTCACTTTATATTTCCTCTGATATACGTGCCTTCTTCACTTCATCTTCCCTTTGATATTCGCATGGACCTCAGGTCCGCATCTCCTTCATTTTCCTCCGCAGGCCTTTCTTTCTCAACAAGCCTATATTTTCCACAAGCCCATATACTTCCTCAAGCACGCCCTCCAGTGAGCCAATCATGGTTTTATTTATAGTTTCTTATGCTCAAAACTTGTTTAAGTTATTGATCCGACTTGTGCAACAATTTATAACTAACTTGTTTATTTACAAAGGCTTTTGGGACCACTAGAGATCATCATTTCGAGTCTTTAACGTTAAACCTGTCATCCCCTTTTCTTTCATAAATCGATCATGGGATGGATCGATTTCCTTTGTTTATGTGATAACAGAAATAGGCGCTTCCTTCAAACCATGTTCATATTATCATAGGCGTAGAACCACAGGCTTAACAATTTAAGCGACACATTCCATTCTTCCCTTTAAATATCTTTACCATATGACCAACAACTTTATTCAGACATTAGGCGAGACGAGCACTTGAGTGCTTATCAATTCAACAACCACGATTCAATCTCCTGATGAGATGGACGATTTTCGGGACTTCGGGACTTTTCCCTTCAGGAATTCAAGACTTGCAACATGTCAAATCTCCTAGAGCATATTTCATCGAATAGATCGGACGGTTCACGTTTAATTCATGGATCCAGATCAATGGTCATATTCGATCCTTACTCTATCCTTCATTTCTTAATCCAATGGCCAGGACTTAATCAAGCAATGAGATGTATGGCCACCTTTTACTTCGGGACTTCGGCTATTATTCTTACATATTTTGATCAATAGTTGAGAGTACACTCGACATCAGATCGATGGTCGAGATCTCCTTTGGGTCTCCAGACTTCGAAGATATCAAAAATCAACCCCTTCTTTCCTCTGTACGTCAATATTCTAGAGTTATCAATCCATTGACGCATGTCCCTTTTGAATCAACGGTCGAGATATCCTTTGGGTCTCCAGAATTCAGATATTTCAAATCTCAACCCCTTCTTTCCTCTAGAGTGATCACTTGTTGAGTAAGTCATAAATGGTGGAGACCACCTATTTTCGATTAATACTTCCACTTACACTATCCTTCCACTATAGAATATCGACGGTTGAGAATGCCCCTGAAGTGATCTTCAGATCGGACGTCTCGTGTCCACTTCAGGACTTTGACATTCAGGACTTTGGGACTTTGGGCAAGTGTTGGTGGTAAAACTCTCGCAGTGACATAACTTGATTACGTCACTTGATGATGTGTCACGAGATGATTAGCTACCACGTGTCACTCCGAATCGTGATTTGCACATACCTGAAATGCCTAATCAACTTGACACTTGTCATTGTTTAATTGTGTCATGTGTCCTTGCTGACGTGGATCTCCTTATGTGGCACATGTTCTTCTCCTGGATATAATGGTTGTACTAAATTTTGATGTATATTAGATCGATGAATGAGAGAAACTTCAGACCTTCATCCTTTGGGACTTCGGGACTTTTGGCATTTCTTGGTGGTGAAACTCCCAAAGTAATTCTCCAGGAGTGACGTAACTATTAACGTCATGTGTTGACATGGCACAAGCCAATTTCCTCTTGACACATGCCATCATCTGATTATTCCATGTGTATTTGTTGATGTGGTCTGTTGGCGTGGTCTGTTGAGATTGTCTACCACATGTCCTTGTTGATGTGGTCTACCACATGTCTTTTATTGTCGTGGTTTGTTGACGTGGTTTGCCACATGTCCTTGTAGACATGGTCTACCACATGTCCTTGTTGACGTGGTATGCTGAAAAAACAAACCTAATCCAACGTTCATTGTATATCCTCCAGATCCGATGGTCCTTATTCATTTTGGATTTAGGGCTTCAAGTAATTCAACTCTCAAACTGAAAAATATGAAGTGAGATTTTTCCGGAGCTTAACCTTCTCGCATATTTATACCCGAACAAAATTTTGTTAGTCGATCATGATCCCAGATCGATGGCTCGATCCGACTGCAATGCATCTCTTCTATCTTATCCTATCCTTCCACTTAGAATGATCCAACGGTTGACAAGAATTCAGGTTTGATCAGACAACTGACAGGTATTTGGATAATCGAGAACTCAACCTTTCTTCTTATCCTGTCCTTCCACTCAAAAGTGATCTAATGGTCGATGTGGACTCTTTGAAGAATATTAACGGTCAACGATGATTACAGAACCACAACTTTCAAGTGATTTAACTCGACACCCAAACTCCACAATTTGAAGTTGTGTGTTGTTGGTGAGTCAACCAAAATCGTCGATATTTGAGGCTATAAGATCAGATGGTCCTAACTAATTATGGGATTGGAACTAGCATGATATTTAATTATCCTTTCGATCTCTGCAATCTATCCCTATCTTTGATCTGGTGATTTCGCATCTGATGGCCACAACTCAATCTCAATTAATCTAATCGTTTGTTGGATCAATCACAGTTGTTGATATTTGAGTCTCTGAGATATGACGATCTAGACCAATTGCGGGATTGGAACTAGTGAGTCATTTAATTCTTCTTCTGATCTATGCAATTTATCCCTATCGTTGATCTGGTGATTGTGCATCCGACGGTCATGATCTAATTCGACTTAATCTAATCGTTTGTTGGGTCAACCACAGTCGTCGATATTTGGGTTTATGAGATTTGACGGTCTAGACCCATTGTAGGATTGGAACTAGTGAGTCATTTAATTCTCCTTCTGATCTCCACAATCTATCTTTGTCATTGATCTGGCTTGCATATCTGACGGTCATGATCCTCCAATGGTCCTCAAGCCCACGGTCACTCATATGACCGAGGTCCATAATATGAGACGACCAACACAGTCAATTTCTTGATCAGATGGCTACTGAGGCTTATCAATCTGATCAGATGGCTACTGAGGYTTATCAATCTGATCAGACAGATGTTGAGGTTTCTCACTTTGATCTTATGATTTTGATTCCAAKCTTTGACCTCTGCATAYTGTTCYCTCCTCTTCCTAAGCTTACRTTTTTTATATTTTGTATATTGTTCGCTCCTCCTCCTGAGATKTTATCATAAGAACATTGTTGATCCTATCGTGATCAACAATAATCACGAATTGCTTCATATTGTTCGCTTCTTCTGCTAACTGATATAATGTTGACATCAATGAMAATATCATCTATGGTAAATGATAATTCATCATAACAACAAATCATCACATCGACTATTGACATCAATGACAAACACCACTTTTCCCCTTTCTCCAATGTGAGAAACATTAAATCTCTAGCATTTTTACTCCAATTATCTTCCYGACCATCGAACATGAAACTAAATAACAATCAAGATCATTGTGGATCATAAATCTTCCCTTTCACCATTGTGAAAATTTATAACCCATACAAATGAGAAGGTGCCAAGTGTCCTTCTCACTTAGATGCTTCCTTTGTTGATTTTTTTACCATTATACCCCAAGATGAACTCCAAGCATGGTCTAGGATATGATCTACAACTTGGATCTTTGTATATTTGGAAGGCCTCTCTCCGCAGGTGCATCTTTAAGACCCACACCAATAGAAAACTTGGATGTGGCCTAGGCATGGAAGTTGATTCCTCATTGGTTCAACAAATATTATAATAGGCGCCACCATTGGTCTCCAACCTCTACCACATCTGTCAATTTTCTCTTCAATGAAATATGTTTCCCTCACATCAATATTGTTGATTATTGTAGCTATGTGAGACATTCTCCATGACACAAACCTGAGAGAGAACCCCTGAGAGGGGTGTATGGTTCCTATCTAAAACAGAGCTGGAACGTAGAGATGGCCTCCTCCTTACACATATTTGAGAAGAAATCCAGATGATTCTCCTATGTAACGCAGTGAGAAAGGGGATCTCCAGAGTTGGACGTGTCTATGGCTGAGCACAAGGTGAATGTGTGAAATCCCAAAGTGTTGGGTGCATCATCATGAGACATAAATGAAGATAATATATTAGACTCCTCTGAGAAGAGAGTTGATGAGAAACTCCAGATGACTCTCCTATGTAATGAAGTGGGAAAGAAGATTTGTTGAGTGGACGTGCATGTGGATGAGCACAAGTGAATGTGATCCTAGTGGCTAAGCACTAGTGAGAAGTGGTTCTTCTATGTAATGTAGTGAACCAAAGATATTGACATCCCTATGGATGTGCCCCTAGTGGTTGAGCACTAGTGGGTGTATGATATCCCTTTCTATATTGTTCAAGAGTCAGACATGCATGTAACCCTAATTGTAATGTAAAGGGTACAGGTCAGCCCCACCTTAATGTAATTGATAATTAATGTAAAAGATAATTAATATGGTTAATATTAATTATATTATGAGATAGAGAGGTCGGCCCTGTTGTGCCGATAGACACTTATGTTGACAGGTCAAGTCTAATATAAGTAAAGGTAAATTCCACATTGAGGAATCATATATTTTGTGTGAGTTTGCAAATTTCAGCAAGTACATCTTCTTGGGATAAGTTCACACCTATCTTGGGTGCTAGTCTTCTAGGGTTTGTAGGCACCCTCTTGTGTGCTAGGTTTTCTTGGTGGTGAAGGTCTTTCTCTTGAAGAATATAGAAAGGATTTGGCTGGGTTTTCTTCCCTTATTGAGAAGGGTTTCCCAGGATACTTCTTGAGTACTTGTGCATGGTGTTTCTTCTTGTGATATTGGTTGCTGCAACATAATTGGTTACGGTTTAAGTAAAATTATAAAATGGAATGAACTTCATGCTTAAGCCTAGATTATAGAAAAATCAACAAATACAACAATATTAGAAATTAATAAATATGGGTAAAATGTATTCACATCAATATACATATAGGCTTGTGAAAATTCACCCATATTTATTATTCAACTTTCCAAATGTCAAATTAATGTCAACTACCACATATATCTAGATATGAATCATCTCTTTGTCTTCTCATAAAATTCCCAAATTGGCCTAGTGTTGAAGTTGAGATTTGATACCACATTGTAGCATCCTCGCCCAACACTCTGAGCCATGGGATGAGTAGCCACAAATAGGGAGTTTAAATTCCATCTCTTAGAGGCAATTTCCCAATGATACCAATAGAGTAAACCACTTGGGGAGGACCATAACTAAATGAAATGCATGCATGGTGAAAATTTTAAAAATGAAGTGAAACATAACATACATAGATTCATAGAGATTCATGGAAACCAAAATCCCATGAACAAAATCAAGCATAATCACACATAGCATGCATATACAAATATTTCCATAATATTAAATAACATCAATTTTTCATATTCATTAACAATGATAGAAGACTTATCCTCATAATTGAAGAAAATCTAAGAAAAAGGTTGCATACGAGCGATTTTCCACCCCCAAGTTAGGATATAAGGCCACCAAGGTGAACTAACCAAGTAAAAGGATTCTATCTCTCTCACTCCACCCCATTTTATCTCATGCTTAGCCGATCTACTCACTATAGATCATTACGAGCATCCCATCCAATGATAAAAGAACCATGGAACTCTTTTCAACTACCCCACACAACACAAGGAGTACTTATCCCTTATCTACTCAAAATTCCCTTCGAGTACCCTTCTCTTACAATTCTCCTCAATGTTTGTAGAAAGATTCCAATATGTTGTATGGCTTCTGGAAATTATGTGCAAGAAAAATGTTTGGCTCTCAAGCATCAAAAGAACAGAAAATAAATAGTGTGTGATGGTTCCTTGTCTTACCCAACCTCTTTTCTCACCTACATCCATCTATCCATCATCCAATGTTAGGGTCCTACCCTAATCTTCCTACTTTATGCTACCTAGGAGTTAGTTAATTGTTGTATGCATCCATCCTCTTTGAATAAGTCCCATTGGATAGTAGTGGATAGTTATTTAATGTAAAAAGGTCAACTTTATAAGGCCCATAAGGTAGTTGGTGCCCATTAGTGATGGAACCACAAGTAGTTATGGTTTTTTCTATTGAATATATATTGAAAGAGACAGAAGACTATGGAATGTTTTCCTTGTGTTGTTGCATTTGGAGCTCTACTCAGTGAAAGGTCACCCCACCTTAAAAGGAAAGTGAACAATATTTCAGGGTTTTAAAAACTAGATTGGTCTTTGGAGAGGACAACCATATGTTGGGATGAATAGTGGGTGAGGGAGTATCAATTTCTTGAATGGAATGGAATTGGGAAATAATTCTGGAATGACTTTTTCTGAGGCGTTTCTCCATTTGGTGTGAACTGATAATCTCATTCTTTGTATTATCTTAATACAAGGGTATATTTTACATTTTTCATCTCATTGTCTCTTGTATCTATTTATTTCAATTATATTATTTTTATTACTTGATTGTGTTTCAATTTTAAGGGTTAAAGAACACTACAAGTGGTATTAGAGCTATTTCTTAAGCCACATGCCTCCAATTTCTAGAATTTGTTTTTAGGCTAGAGATGTGTTCCAACATATTTAAATAAAAAACATATATATCATTCGGTGGGTAAAATTACAGTCAAGGAAGAATAATGCCAAAAATACAAGTCATGTCACCTGGTTGAACATCTCTATAACCTATGTTGGTACCCCTTTGAGTAGTACCACATTAGTACCACATTAGACATCACCTGTATATGGAATCTTACTTCCATGTACCTTAAAGTATATCAAAATTCCCCTAGGTATACATGAAACCAACTCTATATAAACCGATCGTTCATATTGTTGCTATAGTACATCAAGAATAAAACTTGAATAGATCAATCTCTAGTACCTGGGTAGTCTACGAATACAACTAAGGGAACCATTGAGCCTCCTTAATTAATTCCATAAGATATTGGGTTGAGTATTACTATTGGACCTTGCAAGTATATAAAAGATATAGTACTTTACACTCCTTTTCTTCTAGGACCTTGCAAATTCCTACATATTTGCACCTAAAAGAAATTTGGATATTTTTCCATTGTAGTAATAATCAGTTGGGAGTAATACTCCCATAGGGATAGTAATTAGGAAAACAATTATAGGTCCTACCAACACCATTGTAGGGGACCTATCTCAAAATATTCTTGTTATCATGTTGATCACTTAGATATCCCTTTCAAGTAACCCTTTTTGTGTGGACCCAATAATACATTGATTCAGGGTATATCTTAATAGACTCCTTTCAATCCACTAATTGCATTAAGATAAATGGATAATAACACTTCCACAAAATCATTGGTGGTCCCATGGTTCAAACTTGCAACACATCCAAATTGAAGAACCAACAACTGACCAACCCACTCAATGCAAAATTTTGGATAAAAATGTTATTGACACTGAATATACACTCAATGTTATTAATGAAACAATAAATCACATGATGAATTATTGTAAATTTTAAGTTCCCACTTGAATCACAGTATAACAAATCCAAATATTGATCCAACCAAGGAGGAATTCTCATCCCAAGAAGTGTAGGTGATGCACATGTTATTTCAAGATAACAACCACCCACACTTCTAGGATCACAATTCATGGAATTAGCTTTCAAAGGTCAACATAGACAAATTTGATGAGCCTAATCCCTCAAGGAGAGTTACCCAAATGGAACACTATTTTTCTCTTCATGGAATTATTGATGATATACATAAACTAAACGTGGGGGTCTTGCATTTGGATGTCAAATGTTGCTAGTAGTGGAAATGGTATAAGAACGATTATAAAGGATACATTGCCTAGACCTAGTTTGTGCAAGTCGTTTATGAGTTTTTTGAATGTGACACTCACCATTTGGGATGCCTAATAAAATTACATAAAATCGATAGATTTATGGACTATATTTCCACCTTTGAGAAGTTGGAAATCCACACATAGGTCCTATCTCATTCATTATTTAGAGAAATTTTTATCAGTGGTATTGAGGAAGCAATTCAAGAACACGTAATGATGTAGTGCCCACAAACATGGTTGAAATCATATGACAAAGATAAATAATTTTATATGCTGATCAATGCACAAACCAAGAGACTCACCACTCACCTTATGCCCATTGTGGTGACTAACCCCAACTCCTCCAACTCACATCTAGTCTGGATCCACAATTTATCTTTGGAAGAGATGGTAAAACACCAATTCCTCTATCTTTGCTATAATTGTGATGAGATATATTTCAAAGGGAACAAACATAAATAATTATTTCAAATGGATGTCCCTCCACATAACTACTCATAAGACACTTGGGCTGAATACTCTCTAGAACCATAGTTGGGTGATACCACGCCTCCATTTGAAGAGGAAACCACTTTGCAAGCTCCTTACAAGGAACCCCAAACATTGAAGTTTATTGGTTCTCCATGCTTTATCCATTTTCTTGGAACCCCAAACATTGAAGTTTATTGGTTATATCAAGAATCGCAAAGTGATTTTATTGATTGACAGTGGAAGAACCCACAATTTTATTCATAGGAGAGTGGTTGAGGAAACCCATTGTTATGTTCATCCTATATCTGATTTTAAAATTATGATTTACAATGGAGGCATGATGAAATGTGGCGGCCACTGTGAAAATGTGAAATTCCAAATGGGTGATTATCATATAAAAACCCACATGTTTGTTATTGACATGGGTGGTTGAAATATAGTTCTTGGGATGGAATGGCTATGCACTTTCAAACCTGTCACCATGGATTTCCAATATTTATACCTAAACTTCAATAAGGAAGGGAACAAACACACCCTCAAAGGCATTATATTTGGTTCCCCTAAAATGATCACCTCTCATCATATGGGGAAGTTGTTGAAGAAAAGAAATGCAAGTGTTATTGCATAGTTTAATGCCCTACAAGTAGTTAACACAACCCCACAAGAGATTCACCCTGATTTGAAATTGATTCTCTCTACGCATAAAAAAGTATTTGAAACACCACAAGGTTTACCAACATGGGGAGCATGACCATGGTATTCTCCTCATTCTAGGTAGTCGGCCACCCATTGTGCATCCTTATCAACACCATTTTTCATAGAAAAATGAAATTGAAATATCATTTAGGAATTTTTGGAGGCATGAGTCATACATCTTGGTACTATCCCTTACTCATCACCAATGGTCATGGTATTAAAGAAGGAAGGTACTTGGTGCATGTGTCCTAATTTTAGTGCTCTCAATAAGTTGACCATCAAGGAAAATTTTCCTATCCTATTTATTGATGATCGCTTGGATGAAATTTATGGAGCAAAGTTTTTCACTAAACTTGACCTTCATTCCTAACACCAAATCAAGATGAAAGAAGCAAAATACATAAGACTTCCTTTTGTACACATGAATTACATTATGAGTTTTTAGTGATTCCTTTTTTCCTTTTCAATTCTCTGTCAACCTTCTAGAGCCTCAAGAAAATATGTTTCAACTATTTCTATGCAACTTTGTGAATGTATTGATTCATAAATGGTAGGCTTGTAGCTCGTCCATTTCCTAAACACGGGAAACAACTAAATTCAAATTTTCTTCTTCTTCTATTATTTGATAATAATACCACTATTACATCTATCCACCAAATAGACAGAGATAAGGAGTTTCAACGCTTCAACTTCTGACTAAAAATTGTGAAGAAATAAATTCTTCAAGTGAGAGAGACCAAACTAAACCCACACTATGTTAGACTATCCTTTGATGGAACAAGGAGTCAGTAGGTGGAGCTACTCACCAACAAATAATTTTCTTAGTCACAAAAGGAAATTGAACCAATATTCAATGATCACACAAACTCACCATGAATTCATTATCCACTCCATATTTATCTCTAAATGGTTGTATCTTCCAAACCATGGTAGGTATGCTCAGTCAAATTGAATATTTTGCACAATATGGTAGTGAGCATTACTACACTTACTCACATAAGTTTGAATGTCAAAATCGACCATGAGGTGCATGGGAACTAGAGGATATTAACCATCGATTGTATGGATGCCCAGAGGTAATGTATGGGTTGTGGACACTTTGGAATAATAACAACAAGTATTTGGATGCATAGAAGGAACTTTTGGGGGCATGCGATTTGTATACTATTACTCAACAATTATTTGGATTCCCATAAATGATGTATGTGATGTGAACATTGTAGAGTAGTAACTAAGCAAGAGTTGGGTTCCCATAATAGTTGTATGATATGTGGACAGGAGGGTGTGCGAGCTGGAGAGGAAAGACACAGTCTAGACAATGAATTCAACCTATGGAAATGGGAGTACACTATCAGTGATTTAGTGGCAGCCCAGAATGAAAGATACAGTGTGTGGGTTGTGAGGAAACATCAACCAAGAACTAATTCACTACAGGGAGTAAGAGAAATTCTTATTAACAACTATAATGAATCAGATTAGTAACTACATAGAAAGTATCAACAACACTAAAGGGGGAACCATCCATTTCCAAGATTTGGAATCACCTTGATGGTGACAAAAAAAGAGTTTTTGGGATGTGTTTCCTCCATCAACCAATGTATTTTGCAAAATAACCGCCCACAAAAAAATTTATTGATTCCCTAGCTTGTTAAATTATCAACAGTTGTAAGTTAAATATTGATCAAACATTAAAATGAAACCATAACTCAATGAACCACCCAAAGAACTAACATAGCAGCATACTCAATATATGGTAAGAAAAAAACACACTTGAGACAATATTTTACCCTGGAAACCGAAATGGGAAAACCAACATTCAATTGGCTTCAGCCAGGATTTTATTATACAGTAATGGGTAGAGGTTATAGGCTCTTTGGTTCAGCCCTATGTTTCTCAATGAAATTTGGGAAATATTCATCTTCCTTCTCTTCCAAATATCCCCTTATCCATCTCAAAGAACCAACATATAGGAGCCAGGATCAGTTGAGGGGATAACTAGAAGGTCAAGCATCCACAACCCTTCATCTTCCCCCAAGCTCATTTCTTCTCATTTCTTTTTTATTTTCTTTTGTATTTTGTACATAGGGAGAAGGTCTATGAGACTTTATCTATTTTCAATACATAATTTTTTATTTTCCAATAAAACTCTCCCTTATCCTTACATTATGTGCTAGACTTATGCTTTTTTATTAAATGCAGGGGTGCACATCGATCATAATGGCATGGAGACCTTCACGCTGAAAAAATAGTCTCTTCTTAGTCCATTTCCTCCAACCTTTTCCATGTTGATCATTATAAACCCTATTCCTTAGCCAATTGTTTCTTATTCAGATTCAATTCAAATCACACTCCATATTGGGAGGATTTTGGTCCCCAAAATATTTTGAGGATAGACGAGGGAACCTGATTGCAATATGGTTCCTCTCATACCATGTTTCCTTCCTTGTAGTCTATCCTTTGAGACCAWTCTACCACATATCTKGTTGTCATCTACATCTACKCATTGCATTGTAGAACTATATCCTCTTTCAACTCTTCCAGAGTGTGTGGTGAAAAGTATTCAATAGTAGGAAAAACCTAATGTTCCTCCTCCTCATCCAACATGGAAGGTTCAAATAATTTCAAGTACTCTACATTCACTATAGAACTGATCTGCATTTAAGGAGGAAGTATTAGCCTAAAGGCACTCTCATTCACTTGTTCAATGACATCAAATGACCCACATCTTAGGGGCTTGATTTTCTTTGTCACTCCTTGCAATCGTTCCTTGTGGAGGTATAGCCAAGACTTGTCTCCAACACAAAATTTATGAACCTCCTTGTGTTATCCATGCTTAGCTTTATACAGTTGTTAGCTCTACTCAAGATGATCCTAAACCCTTATATGTATCTACTTGATTTTTTCCACAAATTTTATGGCCTTATGTTCATCTCCTTGTAGCCTTACTTCATGTTTTTTTATTTACATACACAATGTCAACTGGAAAAAGAGGTCTTGAAAGGAGACTTATTGGTGGAAGTATGGAGTGATCTATTGTAGGTGTGTTGGATGTTATAAACTAGTTGCTCGTCCCAAGTCTTTGGATGTTGTATATTGTATCCTCTTAACAATTGTACCATCATTCAGTTAACAACCTTAGTTTGTCCATGAATATGAGGATGGAATGTGTAACATCCGCACTATAATCCCCAGTTTAATTAATGCATAATTTATATATAAATAAGTCTATAGCCAAGCGATAATATGTGAAATGTATTTTCTGATTTTAATAAAAAATAATGTGATACCGGTTGTTGGGAATATGGATAGATATGGGGGATCATTAATAAACAAGAGGGGGGGGATTACCAAGGAATGTATAAGAGGGGCCCAAGGGGAAAATGGTTTATGGGTATTCCAAACCCAGTTTTCTGAATTTTATTATCATTTGGGGAAAACTTATATTTCTTGTTTGAGTGTATGAGAGCCCAATCAATGAATACTTGTTACAGGGTGGATGTGAGAGTCACATACCATATTTATAGGAAGCATGGGGATGAAGTACAATCAACATTGGGCAGAGTTTGCAATCAATTGTCTTGGGAAAATAGAGGAAATTAGTATGGGGAGAATAGACAGTTTTTCACATTCATTCTTGGCATGAAAAACAAGGGGAGAGCAAGGAAAAAGAGCATTGGAAATATAGAAAGAAGGTTGGGCAAATTATGGAGCATGTTGGAGAGTTATTGGAGCATTTTGGAGCTAAAAATTGAAGAGTCAGGTTGTCAAGCTTGAAGAGTGAAATATTGAGTGAGTTTCACTGTAACAACAAGTGTTTGTTGTTGGTATTTTTCCTTGCAATGATTTCTGTTGAGTTCCTAGTAGAGAGATTCCTGGTTACCTGTGCTAGAGAGACCCTGATAAATGAATGGGATACTCGATGGAATGACATCAATGAAGGGGTACATTCCTTGGGTTAGGAAGTGTTGAGCACTCAACACACCCTAAAGGTTTTGTGAAATTTTCTTTTGGGTACCACTTTGTCTTTTATCAATTTAGTCAATTGTGTAGGGATCAAGAGGTTTTTCTTATTGTTATGTTTTAATCATTGATCACTTTTGGTTTGGTTTGGAATTTTTGAATAGATTGACCTTTTCTCTAAGTAAACATGGCATTCAGACTAATTATATGCAACTTAAAATTTGAGCCACATACCCATCATCGACATCAACGAAATTCGAGAGGAAACATTCCCACATAAAAATGATAATCGTCGATCTCCGATCGTTGATGCACCATAGAAATCAAAGAAATGGGAGGAATGGTGCACCGACGCTGATCCTGGCCTGTGAAAAAGTTTTCTAAAAAATCGTCGATATACCATTGGCATCGACGAACCAGAAATTTAAATCATCGACATAGGAAACCTTAATTGTCAATCATCGATCACCGATATACTCTCGGCATCGACGAAGAGGGGAAAGGAAATGTCAACCTGTTTCAAAAGGAAAATCCCCGACATTGAAAAGAAACTCTCCTCACACCCCTCCTGCCTCATTTTCCCTATACCTTCTTGAAAATCATTCCACTTCTGGTTTGTTGAGTTGATTTCCCATTACTAAATGACTTGGTTTTTCATTGTTATATTTCTTGATTGACTCTTTGGGAAAATTGTTTCTTTTTTCTTGAAGGATAATTGCATGTTGTGATTTGGTTTGAAATACTTGTCATCATGTTTGTCATTGATTGAGCGTGTAGTAGGTCCACTGATTTTTTTTTGTGCACAGGAGACATCCAGGACCACCAAGTCCTTTGTATGCATAGTAAGCTTCCGCGGGAAAGATGCAAGAATTCAGAGAAGTCCATTTCAGGCTTAGATTTCAAGCCAAACAGATAGGTCAAATATTCAACGGTGGATATCTAATAGTCGATGCAAATCAATGAATATCATGCATGCAAAATCTCAAAATCGTGTGAGGTTTAATAATAGAGTTACACAAACTTCACTCCATGAATTTGACATTGAAACGTCTGATCTCATCTTCATCGAAAACTCTCAAATGTTGAACCACCGCATCGCTTCACAAGATCATCCATCCGGGAGATCTCCACACTTAGCACTCAAAAAAAAATCTTAAATGATGAAACTTTGGAGCCACATGGAATTAATCAGTTGAGACATGTGGCATTCATTAGTGGAGACACGTGGCACTCATTTCAGACACCTTTGGTTACGTGATCTTCCCATTTCCGGGTGAAACGTGTCACCCTTCTTTCTATGACACGTCAGTGATATGAAATCAGAATGCCACATCAAATTCGGAGGATCATCCATATGAGAGGTTTTACTTCAAGACAAGAGTAGATCACTGAAGTGCCAAAGAGCCAAAGATTCAAAGTTCCGAAGATTCAAAGACACATGGAATCCATCGGTTGCCGACACGCGGCACTCATTTCAGGTCATTTGGGTTACACCATCCACTAATCTGGGTCACATGTTTCACTTTCTTTCATGCAGACATGTCAGTGACAGTGACGTCATGTGGACACATCATATCTAGCAGATTTCCACTACAGAAGATTTCAATTCAGAGAAACACAAAAAATCTCGAACCTCGAAGAGATGAAGTCCTAAACTCCTGAAGTATTTAATGGTAAAAATGTCTTAATATCGGATCAATTAGAAATAATCATGAATTAATGACTCTATGAGATTGTCACTTCAGGAGATTCCAACTCAGAGTGAACGCAAATCTTCGAAGTGTGGGAGAACCGAAGAGTTAGAGACGCGTGGCACTCTCCTATCATGACACATGACATCCATCAGTTGAGACACGTGGCATTCATTAGTGGAGACATGTGGCACTTATTTTAAGCACATTTGGGGCTGTCATATGTACTATTTCAAGTGACATGTGGCACCCTCCTTTATGTGAGACGTCATCAATATGACATCAGACTTCCACGTCAAATTTGGTAGATTGTCCTCGGGGGGGTTTCCAAGCACAACATTAAAAAATAAATCCTGAACCCTGAATATTTGGAGTCTCGAAGTCCCGAAATGATGAAGGTTAAATTTAATCTCAGGTTAATAAGTAATTAGTGTTGGTCAATGACTTTGAGTGTTCTGTCCTTTAGGGGATATGTATACTCTGTGCTCTGAAGCCTCCGAAATCCAAATTTCCTAAGTGGCTCATCCACATTTATTGCACATTTTGAAACATTTAAAAGGGGGCACAAAACTAGGAATGGATAAACTACATGTCTAGACTGCAGAAAGAATATCAGAGACTCCATAAAATGCTACATGACTTGCTTCTTTCCTCCAGGGGATAAGTGGGGGAAAAACACTGCCAAAATCAATCTATCTCCTAGTAGCATCCAATAGCGTACTGCATGCCAATGCTCGATACAGAACACAGTTTTGTCACTCCCAGTAATTTCCTACCAAATATCGGTTCACCCCAGCATGTGCATCAGTCTAGCTTCAGTTCTAGTAGCAGTTTTTAATTGTTCAATTGCAAAACTCTTTTAAATTTAGACATAATAAGTGGTCTTTTGTGTGATAAGAAACACTCCTTTTTGTTAATTCAAGTTCAGAGAATTCATTAACATACTCCAACAGTGTGTTTTAGTTAAGTTAATAAGTTGTTTTACAACTGATGTGTAGAGATAATCCTCAGTTCCACACTGATCGAGGGACTCCACATCTATGATAAATATGCATCTTTTTTATGATAGATTGGTTGATGGTTTTGGAGAGAAAGACTTTTTCTGAAATTTTGTTAGAGAACTATTTATGTGTAAGTTATTTTAATTAATAAGTTTTGTTTAGAACCAAAGACACTTCTTTCATCTAAAGCGAGAATGTGATTGGATCAAGGGGGATTATCTTTGTCTTCAGATTCAATATTTTTTTTTGTATGGAGTAAGATATATTGTACAGAAGTGAGGTACAAGTCAACCTATCCAAATTAACTGCACCACTACTCAGTTATCTAGAGGGAAACTAGCAACCGATCACCCCAAACCACTATTTTCTACCCAAAGAAACCCCACAAATAAACACACATGGGAAGATCCTAAACTAGACTACAATGTGGAAGAAGACTTGAAGAAGATGAAGGCTAATGTGTCTGTCATGGACATGTGTAGGATCCCTCAACAAAAGGATTTTTTGTTACAAGCCTTAAAATCAATAGATACCCCTATGACAAGCATTGATCAAAGTGAGGTCCCATCTCCTACAACTTTAACAAATAAGACAAGTGTGAATGCTTGTTATTTAGAAAAAAGAGGAAGGCCTTTTGTTCCTCCTTTCCTTTTGATGTTTCGGGCTTTTAACATAAATCTACATAATTTCCTAGTCGATTTAGGGGCATCTTCAAATGTCATGCCATTGTCAATCTGCAAGAAATTCAATGCAACCCCACTCAAAAGTGATAAGCATGTTATACAACTAGATATAACTTAGGTAAAGTTCATTGGAGAACTTAAATATGTCATGATCAGAATCGCTACACACCCCAAATTTGTTCAATTAATTGACATAATCATAGTAGACATCTTAGAGGCCTATGGACTGCTACTTACCCGAGACTGGTCTGAGAAATTAAACGGATACTTTAGTACCAACTGGGATCACCTTTGGTTGTCATTAAAATGACATAAAAACATGATCAGGATTGACAAAGAAATATATATCAAACATATTGTCACATGAATTAGAGACTCCAAATGAACCCTCGTCGATAGAGTTCCATGTTTTAAGAAACTACTCCTGTGATTCTGATTTCAATAATTTATCTCCTCACTTGTCTGACATACCTCCCACTTAAAAAACCGAAATGAACTTTCAATTATACCTACTAACAACCATAGAAGAAAGCATCCTATGTCAGGATTCTCCGACAAGAGTAATCGACAAGGAAGATGAAAGTGAAAAAATAGCTAGACATTAAGAAGTTAGTAAGTTCCCCACACAAATTTGGACATTGTATGTTGATGGCTCTAAATCCCATGAAGGGTCAGGAGCATGATGTATCCTCATTGACCCAAAGGGGAAAAAAAACTTATTATCCCGCAGATTAGAATTTGAATGCACTAATAACACTATTGAATATGAAGCTTTAGTTCAGGGACTAAAGAAAACCATTTATATAAACATAAAGGAATTGAAATTTTTTGAAGACTACTGAATTTTCGTTAGGCAAGTGAAGAATACTATCCATTTCAATTCACCTCAGTTAAAAAATTACCAGCAAGAAGTGCACTGACTAATAGACAATTTTGAGGCCTTCAACATTATTGTTGTTCCCAGGATGCAAAATACCCTTGTTGATGCTCTAGCCACTGCAGCCTCAAGATTATCTCCTTTAGAAGACTATGAAGCCTGGATATTCTCAATGGAACTACTCTACAAACCTTCAGTACCTAACAACATTTCTAACTAGAAATTATTTGAAGGGGATGAACAAATTATATATTTCCTAACTAATAAGGAGAACTTTAGGAATTTTTCTATTGATGATGAAATATTCCAAGAATTACTCACGGAATCAAATCTCCATGAACAGAAGAACAAAAGATATCACTCTTATGACAAACCAAATTTTGACATGATACCAAAAGGAGTGTCCACATTGGAGAACCTTTTTGACCAAAGGGAAATATTTAGAGGGCCAAGGAATGCAAAAATAGGGAGTTGATTTCTTATATACCAAACTATAAACCTACGAACCCCTGAGAACCCCAAGAATGTCAATTTAGGTAAGACAGTTTCCAAGGAAGACATGAAATCTTATCTCAAACTCTTTAAAGAATATGAAGATGTATTTGCTTGGTCCTACCGAGAATTGAAAACTTATGATACTCGCATTATCCAACACACTATCTCGTTAAAGTTTGGAGTAAAACCATTCCAACAAAAGATTAGGAAGTAACACCCATCTCTGGAACCTCTCATGTATCAAGAGCTGAAGAAATTATTAGATTGAAGATTATCTTTCAGGTAAGACACTCTGTTTGGGTAGCCAATCTGGTACCTGTCACAAAGAATTCTGGGGATATTCATCTGTGTGTGGATTTCAGAAACCTTAACAGAGAATCGTAAAAGGATAAATATCTAGTCCCACCCATGGAATATCTCATGTAGATAGTATCCATCATTAAAATATTTTTCCTCCCAGACGATTTCGCGGGAGATAACCAGGTTCTGGTTTCTGAAAATGATCGATTAAAAACTACCTTCTAGACCAAGTGGGGAACCTTTCCTTATAAATGCATTCCCTTCAGTTTGATTAACGCAAGAGAAAACTTCCAGAGGGTCATGGATGTCGATTTTGGGGGATTAATTAACAAGTGTGTGGTAGTCTATTTAGATGACATAACAATGTATTCAAAAAACAAGGAAGACCACATTCAACATTTGATTCGGATCTTTGAAAGGTGTAGAAAATACAAAATATCTTTGAACCCTAATAAAACCATATTTGGTGTAGATAAAGGAAAATTATTAGGTCATATCATATCTCAAGGAGGATTTAACATCAACTCTAGGAGGATAAAAGTGATAGCAAAAATCCCCTTGCCTCACAATAAAAAGGCCATGCAATCCTTCTTTAGGAAAATCAAGTTTGTAAGAAAATTTACTCATGACTTCGCTAAAACTATTAAACCTTTACAAAAAATTATTCTCAAAGATGCAGAGTTTAAATGGGATGAAGAAATGAAAGGATATTTTAACAACATCAAAAATGCAATATCAGAAGCACCATTACTAAGAAGCCTTAATTTCAACAAAGATTTATTCCTTTATGCCTTTGCTTCCGACCAATCCTTGGTTGTAGTACTTACCCAGAAGGATGATGAAAACAATGAGGCACCGATAGCATTTATGAGCACCAACCTTTAAGGAGCTGAATTGAACTATTCGACTATAGACAAATAGGATTACGTAGTTTATAAATAGGTCAAACATTTCAGATCCTATATCCTGAAGAATCACACTAAAGTCATAGTCCCTCACCCCGCAGTTAGATATTTGTTCACCCAACAATAAATGGGAGAAAGGAGGGGAAATTGGATGGCATTCATTCAGGAATTTGATCAAGACATAAAACTGCCAAAATAATCAAGGGTCAAGGCTTGTGTAGACTGGCTGCTAAGGCCCAAGATCTGGTCAACACAAAAGACTCTAGTTGGGAAAACGAGTTTTCATTATGGTGCAGCAAAGCCTTATATGTACCTCCCAAGAAAGAATCCTCGAATGGAAACTTGTCTTATCTCCTGCATCATGGAACTTGTCCAGGAAACCTAAACCCTAGAGAAAGGAGAGCTATCAGGTTAAAGTCTGCTCAAGATCGCTGCATAAATTATGTGTTTTTCAGTGTAAACTATGATGGCGTACTCCTTAGATGTATTGAACATGATGATCCATAAAAGGTACTAAAAGAACTCCATGATCGCCCAATAGGTGGACATTTTGTGGGAGAAACCACGGCTTACAAAATATTGAGGGCTAGGTATTATTGGCCTACTCTATTCAAGGATGCTCATGCATATGATAGGAAATGTACATATTGTCAAGTGAGCACTGGTATGGAAAAGAGAGCAACCACTCTACTGCAGCCAATGACGATATCCAGACCATTCGAGCAATGGGGAATAGACGTCATAGGACAAATTACTCCCAATTCTTCAAAACAACATAAATATATCTTCATTGCTATAGATTATTTCCTGAGATGGATGGAGGCTATCCCTCTCACACACATTAATGAAAAGGTAGTAATACAATTTTTAGAACAACAGTTGATAACAAGGTTTGGATTACCCTCTGTCCTCGTTTTTGACAATGCTACCTACTTTTCTTCCATGTGCTTGACATAATTCTCCCTTGATAAGGGGATCATAATAAGATATTTTGCAAACTACTATCCACAAGGGAATGGGGTAGCAGATTCAACTAATAAAATCTATTGAAAGATTGGTTGTTGTCATTGATGTCAACCCTAGTCATGGATTTTGGACCGCGAGATTGATGAAGGTATTTGGACATGAAGGAAAATGCACATGCAGATACAACACCCATGGATGGATAATATACATCATGTTGTTTCTGGTGGTATGTGGAACGTCATGTGGATCCTCATGGTTGAGGAGAAATGAATTTTTGAAGATGACAAAGTGAATTGAAGAAGGAAGTACATGTAGGCCCTGAAGAT
>SNQJ01S0119182.1:322-15186 GCA_010110895.2 Picea sitchensis
ATGGAGCCAAATGTTAGCGATATTTCTTGCTAAGGGGGTTGAATTTCAAAAGAGCAGGTCAAAACCCACTTATCCTAAGTTTTGGGCGCAAGCACGTCTGCGTTAAACATGAGTCACTTTTGGATGGATGGATTTTGCGCGCCTAGATCGATGGCACACAGCAAATTCCGGACCCCCCTTGCCTTTCAACCTTTAAGCGGGGGGGGCGTCCGGAATCGCGAGCGCAACTCTCCGACGGTTCAGATCAGCGCGCCCGGATCAATGGCGATGAAGAGCATTCCAGACCCCCCCCGCCTTTCTACCTTTAAACGGAGGGTGGGGGTCCGGAATCCCATGTGCAGCTTCTCGATGACCACGATCGTGGTGCCCAGATCAACGACGCTCGTGCAGCCCCGCCCCTCTCAGCTGCCCCGTGCTTAACCAGTGTGGGCCCTCCTCCTGTCATTTCATTCTTCCTTCCACCTTTCCCCTTGCTGCCGTGTGTCATCCATTCACCTGTCCTCTTTGGTCTGTGTGGTTTTCCCTTCTTCCCACCATCCGCTCATTACCTGCCACGCGTCTCATTCCTTTCCACATCAGTCTCTCACTCGAAGACGAGTTCGTTTCTCCTATCTTCTCCCCATCTACCCGGGTGTCTCCCGCCATGGATCATTCTCTGTCACCCCTCTCTATCATCACTCTCACTTCTCGCCACTCCTTCCACATGCTTACCCGATGCCATCACTCCAATCATACACCATGTCCTCCGCGCTAGCCCTCATGTCCTTCCTTCAAGCTATTTAGTTGTTCCAGGTGGCAGCGTGAGAAGTCTTCCCTATCCCGAGATGTTGAGTTGGCCTGGCCGTTCTCAATCCCAAGAAGCAGTTATTGAGGTGGTTGAGGGTGGTTAGACATCGTCTCCGCCATAATGGGGACATCCTGCAATGAATTAAAAGCACATCGATTCGCCGATGCAACTATCAGAAGATCTATCGCGTCTGCCACAAGTTGCACGATTATTCAAAGATTGCGGCTGCAGAGTGTCATAAGCCATGCAGACGCAAAGCTTTGAATGCATTTTCTTGGTTCCGCTGTTGTTGTTGTTTTGAGTATATGTAGGCATTTTTACCATTTTTGTATCTATCGATGGTAGAGCTAAGCTCCCGACTGTGAAGTTTCAGCAAATACTCTGGTTTCCTGGATATGCCTCTGTGTTTGAGATTTCTTGGTTTATAACAAACAGTTCTCCTTTTTCCATCTTTCTTTCATCTCATGCTTGAGGATTCACAGTATAACATCTTGTTACAATAAAGGATTTGTTGTGACGTTGTCGTGCCCTCTGGTATTTGTATTTGAATATGAAAGGATTTTGTGTTCGAATGCATTCTTCCTCAGTCTGTTACAAACTGGATGTCTGTGATAGACCTTGCACCCTCCTTGCATAAGTCTTCCATCTACTCACCCTTTACTACGACTCACTGTTTGAAGTTTATCAAGACCTCATTCTTTCATGCATGCCTGGTTTGGTTTCTGAGTTGACGCAGTGCTGTTTTGAGTTTCCCTCCATTCGATCACCCTTTAAACAAATCGTGACATTAAACTGATGGGATTCGGGCTCTGCTCCTGTTAGCAATCCAGGAGTGACCTCCGAACGCCAACACCATGGTTGGTAAAACATTTACAAAAATTGTTTGTGCAGAACAGTTCTGAATCTAATTACTTGAATGCGTTTTTTCTTCCTTTTTTCTGGATCTATTACCCTCTTACATATTACAATAGTTTGGGTAAATCAAGCTATCCCGAGGATCGAAAGATCCTCAGGATTTCTTTACTATTATAAAATTACAATATAGAAAATGCATTAACTTCAAACTGCTTTGCGCCTAAAAAGTCTTCAACCTTCAATAGCTTGTGCATAGACAAAATCTCTTTGGTTATCTTTGACAGTTATTTATCCAATTCTGCAACAAAATCAAACCATTCCAATTGTAAATTAGAATCTATTTAATAAAAATTTAATAACAACCCTAAGAGACATATTAATCATATTATTTCCTATCTATCCCTAACTATCTAAAGAATCAATCAAAATCATATCATGAACTGTGGGAAAAAGGAAGATATCTGTACCTTTTTCATACCCCAACATACTCCCCATCTTACCTTCTTGCATGTCCTCATGCAAGCTAGAGTCTTTCATGTAAACCGGTTATATTGTAGGGAGGAAAAGTTGGTTCACCAGGTCTCCTAAAACCATGGTTTCTTTTGATTTCATCAAAAGCAGTGTCCTGTCTCTTTTTATTAATTTGAAAATCCTTCTAGTAAACTTTTGGAGGAAACCAGAGGAGAGGGGCATTATACCTGCATCCTATCCAAGTAGATCCTTCCTCCTGGAGTAGTCTAGCATATCTTTCTACTCTGAAGGTTGCTGCAAAGAAATTGCTATATCCAAAGGGGTCTCTACTTTTAACCTCATCAGAGGATACATCCCATCTTAGCTTGGAAGCAACAAGAGCTTCTTCCTTGAATTCTCCAAAATATGTGATACCTGAGCGGATGAAATGTAAATGGATAGGAGCCAATGAGTCCACAACCCCTGCCCTTTTCATGAAGGTCTTGTGTCACATGATGGCTGGGAAGGATTTAGGAGGCTCTCCTGTAATCCAAAGATCTAAACAAGTTTCCCCATTTATGAACATTTTGTGAGCCTTACCCCATCTGACCTGGTTCCTAGTAAAGGACATGAATGCCTGGAATTATATGTCCCCTATGAAGAGGCCATGGTTGTCTCCTCTAACTTCATCCAAAATGAGATTATGAAAATATAATTCACACAGAAGGTATTGTACCTTCTCTTCCTGATCTATGAAACATGAAATAAATTTTGGAACAGTGGAAAATGAAATGGGTTTACCTGCTCTAATGGCCTTTACACTCAACAATAGATACCTTTCCAACAAGAATAAAATATAATTAGTGGCAGGGGCTCTGCAATTGATGGCATCACAGTAGACATCACAGATGTGTTTGATTTTCTCCAAAGCTTCTTCCAATTGGGTTTGCACGTTTTTGGTCTTCTCTTGGGCTTTGGTAAGCGCAGCATAAGTCTCACCCTTTGTTGCTGTCATATCCTTCAATTCTTTAACAACCCTTTGATATTCGGTCATAATTACCATTTCATGTTGGTGTTGGGCCAATGCTTGCTGTGCTTGTGTAAGTTCTGCTTTTAGTCTATCGATGATGACACTCTATGCCTGAGATTGAGATGTTTGGTGTTCTTCCATAGCACTCATCTCCTCCCTAGATTGAATCAATGCTTGCTAGGCTTGTCCCAATTATTCTTTTAGCTTATGAATGATGGCACCCTGTGCCTAAGATTGGGATGTTTGATATTCATTCATTTCTTCTTTGGAGTGAATTAATGCTTGTTGGGTCTGTGCAAGCTCTACTTCCAGTCTATTCATGATAGTACTCTGTTCCTAAAACTGCTCTGTTATCATCAGTAATTCGCCTCTATTTTGAGTCAGGGTTTGCTGAGACTACAATAGTTCTTCCTCCAGTCTCCTAATAGTATCATTTTTCTCAAAAAGTTGAGTTGCTTCCTCTAAAATCAGAGTGTCTATCTGTATCTCAGTATCAACCATCTCTTGTGTTTCTACAGGAATTGCATCTTCATCCTGAACTGATGCTTCTTCTTCTAGTAATTCCTCAGGATCTATCTGTGTTCCTACAGAAGTTGTACTAGTTGCTTTCTTAGGAAGAGGGTTTCTTCCTTGCATTCTACCCTTTTTGTTTTTCTTTCTTCTGTGGATCTTGTCTGCTAGTTCCAAATATTTCCTCAATTCCTTGACAATCTCCTTGAGTTTTCCCACTTTCTGCTTTAATATCACAACCCTCTTAGCCTTCTTCTTCAACAATTTGTTTTCTTTCTTTAATTTCGTAATTTGTTTCTGGCTTTTGGCCGATTTCTGTTTATGAGGGATCTCAAGGTCTTCTTCATTTCATCCAGAAGATGGTTGTCCCTCTATTTCTTCTAGGTGCTCTGGTTGTCCAAGAGGGTCTCCTGTTTCAAAAAGAAATTCCTCCTATGCTATATCGTCTAGAAAAGAAATTTCGATGTCAAGAAAGTCTTCAACTGGTTTTGAAGAGGAGGCTGGTTCTGGTTCTTTTTCTAGATTATGTTCATCTCTATCAGTTAAAGTTCCTAAATTCCCCAAAACCTGATCTATTTCTATCTCATAGCTCTTCAAAAAGTGTCTTGTCAGGTGATCTACTACAGGTTGGGTGTCTCCCTGATTATCCTTTTGTGTTGTCTTCTCTACTTGCTCAATTGCTTGAACATTTTCCTGTAAAGGTTGTTCTATGAAACTCTGATGTTCTTCAGGGTGCTCTGTTGCATCCTGAATTACTTCTGTTGTTTCCTGAATTTGTTTTCTTCTCTTCCTTGTCCTAGGGGGGGATCTAAGAGTAACCATTGTTCTTTTCTTTCTTTTTGTTGATGCTTGAGCCTGTGAGGTCTGGGCTTCAGTGATTTGAGCAGTTTCTACTTCAACTTCGATCTGAGGTGGTGTAATTTCTCTTTGGGTGGTGGTCACCTGCTCTAGTTGTGGAAGTCTATTAGCCTGAATGATTTGAGCAGGTTCTGCTTCAACTTTAATTTGAGGTGGTGGAATTTCTCTTTGGGTGTTGGTCGCCTGCTCCAATTGTGGAGGTCTATTGGCCTCAATCAAATTCTCCCAAGTCAACTGAGTTTGACTCAATGCTTTGTCCACTATTAGTTTTACTAATCTATGGTGGCTAATGACAGTAATAGGATCCTTGGAATTTTGTGTTCTCAAGGCAACTTCATGTAGTATGGTATGCAGGAAGAAAGGTAAATCAAGTATTAATCGTTGCTTCAAGGCTGCCAACAATTTGAGATGGCATGGTCGAATTACATCATACCGTCCATCGCAGGTGATGTAGCGCTGAACTATCCCTGCTAATTCCTTCCACGGTTCACTGAGGGTACTGGGATTAAGTCCCTTTCCTTTTTTGTCCAATTCTTCCCCAGGTTCTGTGAAAGATTCCATGGCTTCCCTTAGCTTCATGTATTTCCCTGTCCATTGAATGCCTATGTTAGGGAGGCCTATGACTTCTGCTAAGATTTTTGGGGTAACACAAATTTGTATGCCTTGGACCATAGAGATTTCTCCTTGCAGGTTTTGAAAGAAGTCGAGCGTGATGTTTGTTTCATAACCTTGCAAGCGGCTGAAGTACTCGGTCCACCCTAGGTGATGTAGGATTTCTCTTGCCTATTCTGTAATCTGGAGTAATCTTAGATCTCTACGCACACTTTTTCCACCCATATTTATGCGAGAAAGAAAGAACGACTATCGTTCCTGTTTACAAATTCAGTTAGACCAGCTTTGGAGAAACAGATGCCAAAAATGGAAAATATCAGTAACAGTGAATGTATAAAGATGTGGGTTTTGTATTTATTGCAATCATTACATCTAGTCAGGAAGTGTTCCGAGAATCCCCCTCATTAATGTAGAGGTCGTCCTCGATCATCAGTGTAGGCAGAAGCAATGAGTGCAGTTATTTCAGGTGATAGGTAATGATTGCATTGCCGCCGCCAGTAGGGGCTAACCATATATAATTTTCAAAAAGACACATGCCACCAAAAATTATTTAAACGATAGTCGTTTGATGTGTGGAATTTGTAAAGTTCATACACCTATGTGCAAAAAATGATTTTATGGAGAAATCAATCAAAAATAAATTAAATCTGTTCATTTTATTTTTTTAATAGTCCATATAACATAATATTGTTACTGTTCCTGGTGATTGAGTACAACTGATATGATAGCCTCATTATTTGAGTAAAGGAGATCTTGAGAAATGCAAAAACTTGGTATTTTGAGATAATCTTCCATACCATAGGCAGAGCCACTGCTGCAGGCAGGGTTTCCTTTTAACCCTTAGATGAGTCTTTATCCTTAATACACATGAGAATCATCTTTTTCCAAAAATACCATTATCTTGGTTTGGTAGCCAGATGATGATAATGCCACTCACTAGATTGTAACTTAAGTGAACAAGCCAACTCATGATGAGACCTCTTGTCCTTTGACAAAATAAAATGTCAAAGGACATTACCCTGGTGTGGTAGCCATAGTGGGAATGTCACTTACGTTAGTATCCTATGATCGTGGTAGGTTGGCTCGTGATGAGACCCCCCGTTCTTTATGAAAAAGGTTGTCCTTTGACAAAATAAATGTCAAAGGCCATTACCCTATGTGGTAGCCATAAGGGAATGTCACCACGCTAGTATCCTATGATCGCAGTAGGTTGGCTCGTGATGAGACCTCCCGTTCTTTATGAAAAAGGCTTTTGTTGTGTATCTTTATTTATTTGTATATTTTCTTAATATTTGAATTGTCTTTTCCCAAGAAGACCATTATCCTGGTTTGGTAGCCAGATGATGATAATGCCACTCACTAGATTATAACTTAAGTGAACAAGCCAGCACGTGATGAGACCTCTTGTCCTTTGACAAAAGAAAATGTCAAAGGCCATTGCCCTGGTGTGGTAGCAATAGTGGGAATGTCACTTAGGTTAGTATCCTATAATCGTGGTAGGTTGGCTCGTGATGAGACCCCTTATTCTTTATGGGAAAATTTTATTGTATATATATTATTATTATTATTATTATTTTAAGGGAGGATCATCTACTCCTTAAGAGTAAGGGATGGTATAAGGAAGTGTAAAGATGCCAAGTAAAAGTGTGCTAAAGACCCCTTATAATATAGAAGCAGAATATCATTCAGGTATATTTGTATATATAAGGCAAAGAAACAACTTATGGTGGTGATTGATTATGAACAAGGTTTAATATATTTCGAAGAGATTATTCCATGTTTTTTTTTTTTTGATAAGGTGTGTGGGACCATCCACAAAATAATGACAGATCATTGTAATGACGATTAGAGGTAGTGTTGGTGAAAATTATTTGATGAAAGCCACACTTACGGAGGAATGGCTAGTGTTTGAATGATAAAGAAGGGAACGACGATCGCGCGAAAAGGAACAACAGTTGTTCTTGTTCAAAAGGAACAACAGGTGTGTGAAAAGGGAACAACAGTTGTTCCATTCAAAAAGGAATAGCAGGCGTGCAAGAAAGGAACAACAATTTTTCCGCTCAAAAGGAAACTACAGGCGCACGAGAAAGGGAACAACAGTTGTTCCGTTCAAAAGGGAACAACATGTGCGCGAGAAAGGAACAAAAATTGTTTTGTTCAAAAAAAAGACAGCAGGTGCGTGAGAAAGGAACAACAATTGTTCCATTCAAAAAGGAACAGCAGGCACGCGAGAAAGGAACAACAATTGTTCTGTTCAAAAAAAGGAACAACAGGCGCACGAGAAAGGAACAACAAGTGTTCCATTCAAAAAAAAGGAACAACATGCGTGCGAGAAAGGAACAACATCATCATGATCATGTAAAAGACAGAGTCTATATGATAAAACAAAATGGGAGTATGGAATAGAAGAAGGTGCTAATTGTAGTTATCTGTCCTGATTCTTGTTTCCTAGATGACTTTTTATAAAACAAATAAAAACTAACCAGTCAGTTGGAAAACTATGTACAGTGTGTACAATATAAATAGAATACATCATTTATGGAGTTGGGGTGGCTGGCTTACCTTCCCAGCCAGCCAAAATCTGCACCGTAGGGTCTTTACTTACTTCTTGGTAGAAAGAATCTTTTGAAGGTGGTTGGTGGTAAAGTTGCAGCCGGTGTCCATTGACCAGAAAGGGTGATCTAGACCCATCGATGGTGCTCAAAGTAACGATGCCATTATCATAGACTTCATTAATTTCATATGGCCCTAGCCATCATGTCTATAATTTCCCAAGAAAGTCCTAAAATCTGGAATCATAGAAGAGTGCCCAGTCGCCTTTCTTGAATGATTTCTTCTTGATATACTTGTCATGCCAAGTTTCTCTCTATTATTGGATAACAACTATGTTCTCCACAATAGACAAGCGTGCTTCATCCAATTCGTTGAGTCATTGAAGGCGTCGTTTATGTGCTTCTGTAAGATTTAGTCCAATTTCCTGGGCCATTCTTAGGGTCTTGATCTCGAATTCTATTGGAAATATGGGTTCTTTACCATAGACTAGATGGTAAAGAGAGTATCTAGTGGTGTTATGCCAGGTTGTACGATAAGCCCATAAGGAATTTGGGAGCTCGGTAGCCCAATTTTGTTGGTTTGTTGAGACAGTCTTTGTCAGAATTGCCTCTAGGACCTTATTGGTGCTTTCTACCTACCTGTTTGCTTGTGGGTGGTATGGAGAAGTAAATTTGTGTTTGATGTGATAGTTGTCTAGGGTGGTTGTGATTCTTTGGCCTGTAAGTTGTGACCCTCCATCAGTAATTATTTCTCTGGGTAGTCCATACCATACAAACAATTTGAAAAGGAATTTGATGACTACTTCTTCTATTGCATTTGGTAAAGCTTTCGCGTCTACCTATTTGGTCATTTAGTCCGTTGCAACAAGAATATAGGCCTTTTGATTTGACTTTGGGTTAAAGGGGATGACGAAGTCCAACACCCATATTTCAGATGGTTCTACAACTAGTTGTGTTTTCAAGGGAATTTCATCAGCCTGACCTGGTTTCCCTATCCGCTGACAGCTATCGCATGTCTGGACATATTTATTGGCATATCTAAATATTGAGGGCCAATAATAGCCCATCTATAATATTTTGTGTCCAGTCCTGTGGTTTGAAAAATCCCCCCCATAGGGCTCACATGTCCTGCTTTCAGTATGTCATAGATTTTGTCTTCTCGTACGCATCAACGGATTTGGAGATCAACTCCTGTGTGGAAAAGATATCCACTGATCCAAATGAATCGTGTGCTACGCTGGACAATCATTCATCTTTCCTTTGATGATAAATGTGTCGGTAATCTTCCTGCTACTAGATAGTTTGCTACATCAACGTACCAAGGTGGTTTTGTGTCGACAACAAATAGATGCTCATCAGGGAATTGATCCTCAATTGTTAATGAGTCGTCTTTTTTGGGGAATCGGGACAGGAAGTCTGCGACAAGATTTTCTCTCCCAAGTCGATCTTTGATGGTGATATCAAATTCCTACAATAATAACAACCATCGAGTGACCCGTCCATTAGTAATTGGTTTATTAGCTAGATATCTAATGACAGAATGATCAGTATACAGGATAACTGGATAGCCTATTATATAATGACGAAATTTATTGATGGCATGTATAACAGCTAAGAACTCTTTCTATGTTACTGTATAATTAAGTTCGACTAGAGTTAGATTCTTGCTAATGAAATAAATGGCGTAGGGTTTCTTTTCTTCTTCCTGTCCCAGAACAACGCCTATGACAATGTCTGAGGCATCAATGGAAATTTGAAATGGTAGTTTCCAATTAGGTCCCCTCAACACTGGCATTGTTGAGATCAGTTTCTTGAGTCATGCAAAAGCCACATCGCATTTTTCAGACCATTGAAATTCTACATTACCCGTCAAAGCATGTAAAGGCGCAACGGTTTTTAAAATATTTGGCATAAATTTGCGATAGTATCCAGAAGCATCAAGGAAACTACATACCTCAGTTTGTGTGTGTGGAGTAGGTAGATTAAGAATTACCTCAATTTTTGCTAGGTCTACTCTAATTCCATTTGCAGAAATGTAATTCCCTAATACCACACCTTATGTCATCATCATGTGACATTTTTCATGGCTTAAACATAACCTGGTAGCAATGCACCGTTCCAATACCTTCTCCAGATTATTCAAGGCTTGATTGAAGTCGTCTCCATACGGGGTGAAATAATCCATGTAGACTTCAAGCCCTTCACTAATCAGATCACTAAATATTCTTAGAATGGCCCTTTGGAATGTAGCTGGAGTGTTACAAAGTCCAAAGGGCAATAATTTGTAGGCAAAGGTACCCCAGGGACATGTGAATGTCATTTTATCCTGATCTTTTGGGGTAATCTAGATTTGATTGTAGCCATTGAAAACATCTAGGAAAGAGAAGAATTTCTTCCCTGCCAAGGTATCCAGGACCTGATCGATGAAAGTTAATGGAAAATGATCTTTTTGAGTAGCTTTTTTTAGTTCCCTATAATCAACACAGATTCACCACTTCTCGTTTTTCTTTGGGACGATGACTAATGGGGAAACCCATCGACTATCTGAGATAGGGTATATAAAATATGCGTCCAATAGCTTTTGTAGCTCTTCTTTAACAATATCTCTGAGGTGGGGTTCAGTCTTCTTTGCAGTTGTCAGATAGGTTAGACATCTTTCTCAATATAAATGTGGTGTGTGCAAAGTTGTGGATCAATACCTTTCATATCAGAGTACTCCCAGGAAAAAACATGTTGGTATTTAGAGAGAGTTTGGATTAACTTTTGTTGTTGTTTCTCTTCTAGGTTGGCATTAATGTTCAGAGACTTCCCTGGTGCGATATCAACGGTTTTTCTGTTGTGAACAACGGTAGTCGGAATTTGTTGTTCCATTAAATCTTCCAGCGGGTCTCCCTGTGCTTCACAGTCTAGAATAGCTTGGAGCATATGGCATGTTGGGTTACTTACAGTGGTTGGGTTGTTAATAAACCCACTGATTACATCATCCTCTAGCTAATTCTTGTGCTTGAGGGCTTCTTCCATCATTAGTGGGGCACACAGATCCTTCTCAAGATATAGTGGTGGTGGCAATTGCAGGTGTATAATCGTTGGACTAGGTTTGGATGGAGGATATAAGATGATATTCCTTGTAACCCCTCCTCTAGAAATTGTCATTGTACCCGATTAGAAGCCTATGTACGCATCAGCTGTCGCAATCCATGGTCTTCCCAATATCAATGGATTCCCTTCAAGTCCACTTTTTGGGTTGATGATGAGAAAATCTGTGGGATATTCCCAAGAATCAACTGAAATGTCTATATCATGTAGTGTTCCGAGTGGTTTGACCACTAATTGATCGACCAATTGCAACATAATCGGGGTTGGGTCGAAAGAGTGAAGACCCAGGGCATTGCAGGTTTCCATAGTTAGAATATTGATGGCCGCCCCCAAATCAACTAGTGTATTTGGAAAGGAATAGCCCTAAATCTGAACTGTTACTATGGGGTTCCCCGGATCTGCATATTTAACTAGTGTTTCTCTAACCAAAATTTGATCAGATAAGGTTCCCACTACATGAACCGTTGATGATGAATTTTTGATTTTTCTGACGGGCTTCCTCCCACATAGCTCCTTGATTGTATTTGCGTAGATTAGTATGTCTTGCAAGGCTTGTAGGAGTGGAATTTTGGTGTATAAATTCTTGAGTTCCCCTACAATGTCGAAGTTAGGATATACGGTGGGTTTCGCTATCATCAGTCTTTCGGGGAACAGAAGGGAGGGAATTGCATCCTTATTAGAGTCTTCTGATTCGACTGTGTTCCTCCCTTGCCTGATTTCTTTTGTTATTACCACAGTCGAGGGTGTTATTGCTGGTTGTTTTTCATTCCCCTATTCTTGGGGAACGCCATTTTGTTAGGGAGAGATGATGCGCCCCGATATTAACCAAAGTTCATTGCACCCTATTGAATTGATTTCCCCTTCCCCACTTTCCATAATTTGGACAAGTTGAGCTGGTCTGTTATTGGGATTCAGGTGGGGTTGGGCAGGTGATTGAGGGCACAAATGTGATTGGGGCAATGGGAGTGGATTTTGTAACAAAAGTTGGGTTTGAGAGGTCATACCCATAGGTTGGTTATTCATCCCCATGGAGCGCTGCCAGTTCTGGTTCCAATTTGGGTTTTGGGCAGTCGAGTTAGGCCATTGTGGAGGGTAGGTATTATTCAAATTTTGCTAGGATGAGGTGGGGTATTGTGAATTTGGCCAATTGGAACTTGTAGTTGGTTGATTTTTCCAGTTGGGGTTTGTGGCAGACTGGTTTGGCCAGGTAGGAATTGCAGGTGGGTACTTCTAGGGCTGCCAGTTCTGATTAGTAAATGGCTGACCCTGCCATGTGCTGCCAAAGTTATATTGTTTATTATACTATCCAGGATTCTGCTGTTGATTGTACTGTCTAGGAAAGAAAGAGGAAGGGTCCTAAAATGTATTTTGAGGCCGAGACTGCCACTAACGGTGGTGAGCCATCATATATAATGGTTTTGTTTCCTCTTCTGCTTCTTTGAATACAACTTTCAATCTAGGGAGTGATGGGCATTCCTCTGTGTCGTGATCCTTGGCACAAATAGCACAAGCCTGAACTATATCCAAGGGGCATTCCCTTGGGCCATGTTTCTTTCTGCACTTGTGGAAAAATATAGCCAAGGTCTGCTCTGCCTCTATCCTTTTTTGTTTGACCTGCAATACATCCAATTGTCTAGTCAGAGTGCTCAAAATATATGTCTTAAATTTTTCTAGGAGATTACTGACTTCAGCTCGTGTAACACCCCCGCTGGAGATATTGTTATTTCTTGTGAGGGATGTCTGCATTCTTGACCTAGTCCATGTACTTCCTCATGAGCACCTAATACACAATAGAACAATATCTTCATAAGTTTTCTGATAAATGTCACCTTTCCCCATTAAATTCAATGTTTCTACCCATTCATTTCTCATACCTTTGATCAGAGTTGCTTTGAGTACTTCACCTAGTAATGTACCATCGGGTGATCTTTGCAAATTATACTGAAATCTTTCGACATATTTTTCTAATGATTCATTTTCTTTCGCAGTCATTTGAAAAATTTCATCTTTTAGGTCTCTGTTTCTGCAATAATCCCGATATTTTAACAAGAAGGTTTGTTTCATCTGGTCCCATGAATTGATGGTTCCACCTCCGAATCCCATGAACCAGCATAGGGTTGCTCCCTTCAAGGTAGAGGTGAACAGTTATAATTTTGGGGGTTCAGAGGTGTAATTGTACCCTCTACATAGGACAAAAAATTCAAATAGGAATGCATCCGGGTCTTCTGAAATCATTCCATGGAAGGTTGGAAGGTTCTGTAAGGGGATTGCTTTCATGGGGGCATTGGAAATTGGGTCAACCATTGGATACTCCTACGTGGAGGTCTGGGGTTGTTGTTGATTTGCTTGTGCCATTTGATCGAAAATGTGCCAAAAATTTTCCGGAGGTTCTTGATCTGGGTGTTCTATTTGAAATTGTTGATTATTTGGTCTTCCAAGGAGTTTGAATTCACTTCCTTTATCTGGGATTTTGGATGTGCCTTCTTATTTTGCAGGAGACTCAGGATCAGGTGGTGGTGGTGGTGGGTATGCCTTGGCAACCCCGCTAGTTTCTCCTATTCCCTCCTCCAGATTATTAGAGCTTCCCTCTTCTGAGGGGTTGAGCTGTGGGAGATCTATATTCTGAAAGCTCTGCTCAGTCCCTTCAGTTTTTCTATGAATCTCAACATGGGTCATAGCTGGTGAAACTGTTTCCTGATGGATTCGAATGGGTCCTTTCCTAGGTCCAACCGAAGCTTGAGATTCACCCTTTTTGATGATTTTGTCTATGAAAGTGCTTCTTCTAGGGATCACTGGACCCTGGGTTTTGGAAATTTTTGGTGGGGGTTTTGGTTTTTCAAGATCCTTTTTTCTAGTCATACACACTTCACACAAAAACAAAAGAAATTTCAACAAAAGAAAGCACCTAGGAAGCCTCTTTAGTGTCAACTGGAGGTAAGCGTTGGCATAAGAATTTTACTTATTACCTGCATAGGTTCATACCTTCCGTCTTCAATACCTGGTCCTCCAGAGACACAACCTATGATACCTTTGACATTCTCCCTGGCAACGACGCCAAAATGTTGGTGTCTAAAGATGTCCTAAAAACAACCTTAGTTTAACATTAATTTATCAACCCAGAGATTTGTCTTTTATCTCAAGAATATCAGCAAAGTCTATGCAGGTAGCCTAAAATCGTGTAGCTAAACCAAATCTGAGTTCATCAACACTCAAGTTCCTCAAACGTTCACCAAAGATTCTAAGAGCTAAATGGAATTGAAATCTGATTACTAAGATGCCATGAAATGGAAAGGAACTAATTAATCTATTGAATTTACTTAACTAGAAAGCAATAATTGAATCTAACTAAGGACTTGCAAAATTAACTATCAATTATGAATTCTTATTACTAGAAAGGAAATGACAAATTACTCTATATACGGAAAGAAACAACAATTATAATCTAATCAGAAGAGACAACTAATGTAACTTTTCCGAAAGGAACAACTATTGTAACTTTAGCCGAAAGGAACAACTATTGCAACTTTAACCGAAAGGAACAACAATCATAAATCTGAGGAAAAGGAATAGCACGGATGAAAATGTGAGGAACTGTCAAGCAATAACTTTAGAAATGGAAATCATAACGACAATCATTAATACTTGAGGGAAATGTCTATCTTCTATATGCAAACAATCATAAAATCATTAACACACTTATGCATTTATCCTTGGCTATTGTAAAAGAGATCTGAATCACAAAATAGAAATCAAAATTCGAACTAATACAATTATAGAATGAGACGGTAACTCCTTCATACTGGGCCCTCGGTCTTCAGAAGTACTACTACGAGAAACTCAGAGAACAGGAATGATAAAAACACCAAAACTTTCATTGATTCCATGGCTAGTAAAACATTTACAAAAACTGCTTGTGCATAACAGTTCTGAATCTAATTACTTGAATGCGTTTTTTATTCCTTTTTTTTGGATCTATTACCCTCTTATATATTACAATAGTTTGGGTAAATCAAGCTATCCTGAGGATCGAAAGATCCTCAGGATTGCTTTACTATTATAAAATTACAATATAGAAAATGCATTATCTTCAAACTGCTTTGCGCCTAAAAAGTCT
>SNQJ01S0119182.1:15196-40809 GCA_010110895.2 Picea sitchensis
CCCACTTTATTCCATCATCAATTCATCATGTAAACCATAAACCCTAATTTAGTGGAGTCATAGATTTGTCGGGTTTTAGTGTTCCCAGTGAATGGATACATTATTGTTGACATGGAAAGGGACAACACATGTACCTTCTTAATTTTCTTCCTTCACTTGATGTGGGCCTGGTCATTCCTAGCCTTGAATTGAAAGTTGGCATATGGGCATTGGGATCATGAGGCTTTATTGGTTTTCTATGGCATGCATTAGGATCAAGTTATCTCCTTTAGTTACAAATATCATTGAAAAGGTTGTCCAACATGCAACTGCAAAGCCTAATAGAGAGAAGTATCCATCATAAAAAGAGGATAAACATAAGGGTTTCCGGACTCAACCATGAGTCAAACAAACAATTCGACAATCAAATATTCTTTGGTTATTCTATCAAAAGCCAACAATAAGGTGCCCCTGCTCATGTACTGGATCCCGCTTATAACTAACATGTGGATGGGGCCAACATTGAAATTTTTTCAATTTGTGCTTGTATGGACTGAAATTTAACATGTTTATATAAGATACATACAATGACATTATGGGAGGATTTCCAAACTCAAACATGACTCACACAATCAATTCCACAATCAAACAAAAATCCTATAGAATTATGAAATTTAAGCATTATAAGTGCTACAGGTTATACAATTATAATGGGTTGATGTTATAAGAGTTAATTAGTGGTTATACTAGTAAGTAGTGGTACGATCCATATGGGATAATCGTGATAGTGCTTTAGAGGAAATTAGTCATTATAGGGATAAGGGTTTTGTGTGATAAATGTTATCAGAATCAAGGATTATGAATATATAGCAATAAGTTATTAGTTATTAGATGTTTTGGAGGTTATATGGGTTAGGATTTATAGTGGCTAATGGATATAAATATTAAGGGGCATGAGGTTATAAATATCTTGATGTTAGGAGTTATAAAATTTATGTCGGATAATGGTTGGGGGGTGGGATTTATGTTGGTTTTAGGTGTTATATAAGTTAGTTGATATTATAGGTGTCATAAGGGTAGGGGTTTATAGGGGTGGATTAGTAGTTATACTATTTAAGGGTGATATGGGTTGTTAGGGTTAGTTAGAGGCTATATTGGTATGGATTAAAGGTGATATTGATTAATATTGTTAGCAATTAGGGATTAGTTGTTAACTTTTATTAATTATAATTGTTAGTTTCTAAGTGTTATAGGTTATATGGGTTACTGGTTTAAGGGTTAAAGGTCATATAGGTTAAGAGTCGAGGGAGACAATGATTACAAGGGTTTGGGTTTAATGAGTTATGAATTATATTATATATATATATATATATATTAAAATATATAATTTATAAATTATATATATTATATAATATATAAATTATATTATATAATAATTAAAATAAAATAAAAAACAAAACAAAACAACATAAAAAAAAACAAACCAAAATCAAACTGCAGTACTCTCGTGTTCATATTTTTGTGCTCACGTGAATAGATGCACGCATGCATGCAAAGTGGAGAGGAGCACGGGAGAAGGAGGGAGAGGAGCACAGGAGAAGGAGGGAGAGGCACATGGAGAAGGAAGGCACACGGGAGGAGGGCACACTAGAGGAGGGCACACGCAGAGGAGGGCGCATGGGAGGATGGCACACGCAGAGGATAAATATGGTTTGACTTCTTTCCCCTATCACTTGAGTGTGCATGCTAATTGTTTGATGAAATTATTGGTAGAAATATGGTTTGATGGATTGTAATGGTTGTAGGGATTTTTTCTTCCCTATATTATTACCATGTGCCAAAAATTGTCACTATCTTCTATGTAATTTAAATCTTCCATAAAATAGATCACACATATGAGCTAAGTCATGCTTTTAAAATGCACATAGATGGTTTTATATTAATGTGAAATATATAAGTAAAGGTGGAAACTTGTAGTCCTTCATATGAATAATGACATCTTGAAATCTAGCACTCCAACATCACCTTTAGATGATGTTAAGAACCAAATATCAATATAGCATAGAAAAACCTCAGAAAAAGTACTCAACACCTTGAAAAAGAGATAATTTCAGATAATAAGCCTATTTGAGGGGGCAACCTCCTTTTACCCCACTTAAATGTTCAAGTACAAGATGATTCAAAATGAAATGTCTCCTTGGTATATATATGGGAGACTAGGAGTTATAATTACAACTAATGCCCTAAAGCCGACCCCATAAATATAAAATAACATTACTAATATAATATGCCTTACAAATTCAAAGGGGTAAATGATAATTGTGTTGGGCATTGCCCCCTCCATGGAACTAAGTGTTGTCCTGATGCTCTTAAGGTAACTTTCTATGTACGTATAAAAGAAACTCTCCATCCTCCCAAGTGGAATCTTTGTAGTGGTTTTCCCTCCATTTAAATGAGATATAGAGCTGGATCTATTCCTCGGTATGGAAATTCTTGTGTCAGGTGATGGCTTTTAAAGAGCTCCAATATGGTTCCTTCCTCGTCAAGTTAAGGAAATATAGTTTGGTACAGGATCTTGTCACCTATAACCTTCTTTAAGCATGAAACATGGGCTTGAGTTGTACTTTCATTGAGAATCTGGTAGGATCCAATTTGTATGCCATGGTACCAATCTTTTGCTACACCTTATAGGGCCATGGTTCTTTGGGTGATAATTTATTATCCTTCTTGGTTCTTGAGGGACATCTGTATGGTTGTAAGTCTTAAAAATACCCAATCCCTACTTCAAAAAACTTCTTTCATGGTGGGTCTTTTGTTTCCATGTGATTTTGTACCTGAATTGAGGTTATCCTTTAAGATTTGGAAAAACTTATTGTTGTTGATTCTCGATGCTTGATCTTCCACTACTTGAACCTTAGATTTTTATTTTTAGAGAAGTGATGGAAGGGTGGTATCCATAAAGTTCAAATGGTTACCCTTGGAAAAATGGTGTCATTTTTGTTGGAGTGTGAAAGAGTGTTATACCACCACCATTACACTTGAGGGTAACCATTTGAACCATTGTGTTTGTTTATCAAAGAGAAACAAAGAAACGAAGGTAGCCTTCAGGACATTTGTTCATTATCTCGGTTTGTCCAGCAGGATTAGGGATGATAGGATGAGATATGATCCAATTGAGTACCAAACAAGAAAAATAGATGCAATCCAAAAAAATGTCCAAATTGAAGATGGGATCTCTGTCACTTACCATAATCTTTGGGTTTGCCATGTAGCTTTTGAGCTGTCTCCATGAATGTGGTGTAGCTGTACTAGCTTTGAAGGGATGAGAGAGTGCACAAAGTGGGTACTTGGTCGGATCTATCAACAATCACCATGGTGACTCTCCTTTAGACTTTGGTAACCTTGTGATTAGAAATCCATGGAAACCTCCTCTAGTGACTTGGAAGGGATAATGGTTGTAAAAGACACGGGGTCTTAATTGTTTCCACCTTATTTTGTTGGCAAAACCAAACTGTTCTACCACAAATCTTTGAACAGTGGTTTTTAAGGCCATCCAAAAAATACTTCTTGACTCTATGGTAGGTTTTCAAAATCCCGAGTACCCTCCTACTTTGGAGGTGTACAATTCTATAAGGACCTTCTGTTTGATTTGAATTCTTACATAAATATAAGTGATCTTTGTACCATAGTGCAAGATCATTTTTCCATGTAAAATGTGTCGATGCTGCTGGAATCTAACAACTGGTGAGAGTCCACACTTTTTTCCATTCTTCCATTCATCCCCTTGCTTCTATTATCCAATAGAGTTGGATGATAGAGATATGCAGAGGCCTCCAACATCTTCATCCTTTTTCTTTGTGCATCTGCCACAAAATTTTCTTCCCTTTTATAGGCGATTTCAAAATGTGCCCAATATCTTGGTTTCCGTTTTTGTTGTTCTTGAAGATAGTCTTTGTTCCATTTAAGACTATTACATTTTGACCAGCAGAAGTGCCTACCTATTAGGTAGGGATGCCATTTCTTCAATGCATGTATTGTGCCATCATTTCTTTCTCCCTTAAATGGGTTTGTGTAGAAGTCCTTTCCCTTGGGTGGTGGACTTTCAAAGGCAGGGGCCCTTCTTGCATTAGGACAACACCAATTCCATTTCCCAAGGCATCACATTCCACAATAAAGGTTTTTTTGTAGTCTAGAGTGGTCAAGATAGGAACTCTACACATCACCTCTTTAATTTTATCAAAAGCTTTAGTTTCCTCTAGAGAGTCCATGAAAATGCATCCTTATTAGTTAGTGTAATGCGTTAAAGGTGTGTTGTTATTCTTCCATGGTTCCAAACAAACTTGCAGTGGTAACTTGTCAAACCCAAAATCCTATAAGATTCTTTAATGTTTTGGGGTGCTTGGGTCCATCATGTATATTTCTGTTAGGGTCTACCTTGACACCTTCACTTGAGATACAATATGACCCAAATACTCTACCTCACTTTACTCCAAAGAAACATTTGGATGGTTTGTATATAGTTGTTGCTCCTTTAGTAGTTGTAGCACCTTGTCAACATGTAGCACATGATCTCCCAAGACTTGCTATAGATTAGTATATCATCAAAAGAAATACTAACACAAATTTTCAAAGGGAAAGGGGCGAAAGTAGAATTCATCAACCCTTGAATATGGAAGGTGCATTTGTAGGAGCCAAAGGCATGACCAAAATTCATAATAGCCTTCATAGAGTTTAGAATGTTGTTTTGGGATATCTTCTTCCTTCGATGCCGATTTGATGATACGAGCGGAGGATCCAATTTTGTGAAATAGGGTGCTCCATGTAGTTCATCTAACAATTCATCAATGGCGAGGATGGGGAAACTTATCTTTAATAGTGATCTTGTTGAGCTCTCTATAATTTGGACACATGCATGCATGAGCTATCTTTCACGAATACCATTACTGCTTTGGTGTAGGTAAGAGAAATTTAGCTAGGCCTAATGATACCTGACCTCTAACATTTCTTCGACCATCCGCTCAATTTCACTCCTTAAAGGTAAGGGTGTCTGTATGGATTGATTTTAGGAGGAACACTCCTGGGAATTGGGTGAATTTCATGATCATGTGATTTTGGTGGGTGGAGACCTTTGGGAATATCTTGAGAATACTTTTGGAATGCTTATCAATGATCAACTTTGGAATCTTGAGGAATAGATGAAGTATATGTTTGAACATCTAGTGAGCATGGTTGTGCAATTACACCTTGATGCCTTTTTCAATAATTTTTCATGCAGTTAGAACTTATCACCTTACCGGTTTCTGTGATACTACCTCTTAACTCAATTTATTTTCCTTCCATTCAGAAAATTTCATGAAAGTTCTTGAAAATTAAAAGCCACTATTCAATGATTGTAACAATTGGATTCCTAGTACAAGCTTATCGCACCACTATGGGTATAGCAATCATTGGAATATTCGTTACATATTCTCCCATAGTAAAGATTGATCTTATTTCATTTTCACAAGCAATTGATAGTTCCTCCATCACATAATCATTACTTGAAAGCATGGTCTTTGGATATACAAAACAATTGAGATCTTTGGCTAATTTATGAGTGAATGAGAAATTATAGATGCTACAGGAATCAATTAGGAATATTACCTTTTCTTTTTGATGTATTCTTGAATCTTGAGGGTTTGAATGCTAATTCCAATGATGCATTAAGCGATATCGTGGGAGTCAATCTTGAGATGAAATTGCTATTACGTTTTCATCTTGAGGGTTGCTTCTTATTACAGTTCTTCTTCCTCTTGACAATCTACTCAAGCAAGAATGTTTCTTCTCCCCACCCACACTTATGTCCCTTACTATACTTGTTGTCACAATTAAAACATAAACCTTTTGCTCTTTCCTCAATTTTTGAGGTGTCAACCTTAGGTTGAGGTGTTTTAGAAGGAAGGGAGCATTGTTCTCTCTATAGATGTTAGGATTGGTCCTTCTAGTAGCCATAGCCATATTTTTACTTTCAGCATTTCTTGCCACCTTAAATGCATTTCTCCAATGATTTGGGTTCCCAAAGGAGAAACTCATGGTAGATGTTATCCTTTAAAGTTCCTATGAATACATCAATCAAGTGCTCATCACGGAATATCCGGTTACCTTTATATTCAATCTTTGGAAGTTCTCAATGTGCTTTCGATAAGCTGAACCCTTTTGCTTGAGATTTATCAGTTGGCTAAAGATGTTCAACTCTCCTTATATCCTCATAGTGTGCTATCATTTCTTCATTGAAAATTGTCCAAGTGGCTTGAGTGATTTGAGAGAACAAAGCCATCAATACCAGCCAAAATTTATTAGGTTCGATATAAAGAAGCAATTTGTACTTTTTTGTATGTGGCACATTATGGAATCAAAGAATTGCTCCATCTAAAGTATCCCCATGTGATTGGGTCCTTGCAATGAAACTTCCTCATATCAATCTTAGGAACATGGTTGGTCTTCAAGCCAAGTTGGAGTTTCTCCATTCTTGATTGACTTCAGCATGTCCTCATCATGAATTTCATGGGATGCATTTTCACTTCGATTGTCTTCTGATACGAAATTTTTCAACACTTCCATGATCTCCACTTGCTGAAGCCGTATCTTAGTGTTTATAGCTTGCTTCCATTGAATCCATCTTCTTTTTGTAGTTCATTTATGTACCTAAGCATTTCTTCTCTTCATCAAGGAGTTAAGTGGTTTTGCGGAGGCTTATTTGGTGTAGAAGTTCCCTTTTAATTGGCATGTTGTGAAGTAGCACTTTTGAACCTTGATTTTGAGGTGAGGATTACAGCACAGACAATATTTACTTTTGTTGTATCTCCCAAGTTTCATCCCTTACGGGTATGAAAAGAATTTGTTTTGAAATAATTCTCGATGACTGCTTCTCTGCAATGCCATGGGTCCGATCAAGGTGGATGTGCCAAGTTTAATTTATAGTAACTTCCCCCACAACTTGTGGTGCTGGCCTTTCAGGAGATCTCACTTTGCATGGCGTGCCCTTTTCAAAATGAGTGATATAAAATTCTACAAAACTCCCACCAAAAATACTACATCATGTACATGATCCAATGAAGCCAGTTCCACTCAATTTGGATACTCTATGAAGAATTTATGATTGTTTTACACAGACACCTTCTTGAGACTAGTCAATGGGACTAGTCGGATAACCTATCTTATAGGTGCTCTACAAATTTAATATGACCACAGAAGGTGAAATTTTTTACCACCAGGATACCTTACTAATTTACATTAAAATAGACCCCATGGTTAGAGTCACGAAGCGTTACAAAAAATTTATAGAAAATTCATAATGAAACCGTTCAAGAGATGATTCTAGAGACCCTATGGCCCAATACAGGGATGTATCTCTGAGGTATAAAGACCTACAGGAGATGAATTTTTAAACCAATGTACCTTGATCTATCTAATAAATATTCTCCAAGAATTTCCTTGAAGTGTGGTAAAAAAGTTATATTTAAAATTCCAAGTTGTCTCGGATGTAGTAGCGAAACCCCAAGACATTCAGCTCATTACCATGTATTTAAAGAACCAAATATCAATATGGCATAGAAACCTGGAAAAAATACTCAATGCATTGAAAAAGAGAGAATTTAGGATAATAAGCCTCTTCGAGGTGGAAACTTCCTTTTACCCCACTTAAAATTCAAGTACAAGATGATTCAGGAAATAGAATGTCCTCCTTAGGGTATATCACGGAATGGGAGGTATAATTACAACTAATGACCTAAAACTAGGCATAAATAAAATAGCATTACTATTATAATATGCCCCAACTAAGGGATAATGAGCCAATATTGGGGCTTAGCATGGGAGAAACAGCCCAAATGGCACTTTAGGCCTTTTTCTGGCACTTCAAAACTTTCCTGCCTAGATTTGTAAAAATGCACTTAATGCCCATAAAGAATTCTTCTAGAAGCCAACTTCTTGTAGGTTTAACAATATTTACACCCTCACAAAAGAGATGTGTCGAATTTTCTCCAAGAATATTTTATCATCATTGATTTCAATAAAATTGGTAATTTTTTGCCAGTATTGCAAGTTGTCTAGCAGTTTTGAAATGAAAAGGAATGAAAGTTGATAAAAATTTGTTGAGCATGAAACTGTGAATGGGTTATATTAGTGGGTTTCCTCACAAAACCCATGTGCCCTTATTTTAGTTCTCTGCTCCAAATCCCCTTTCCATAAATTAAAATTCCTCAAATTTGGTCATTTTCAAGAATTTCAAGATGGGATGATTGAGTATTGGATGTAGGGGTTTAAAAACTACGATAATTGATAATTTGAAGGAGATCATCATCATTGTGCACCTCATAATTGACTACTTGTATCATATATTAAGACTTTGGGGGTGGATCTTTTGGATGAAGGACAATATTGTATATTGAGTCCACATAAGTAACAACATACCTTACTTGGAACACTAAAGATACAATTGTTGAGAATGTTTCCCCATACCCCACCAAAGAAGAGCTACCTCATTTATCTTGGGCTAGATACACACTTTGTTCTTTTCATGACTCCTTGTATTGGTGTCTTGTCTTAATGTTGTCCCTAATCATCTGTCCTTGTGCACAATCCAAAAGGAGTAGCGGTTTTCAAGTTTAGACTTGGATTTGTTTTAATAGTTCTTAGTGGTATTGGATGTGAAAAAAGTAGAATATGTTCAACTTATGTAGGTTCTTGTCTCTTTTATTAGGTTTCCCATTATCACTAGATTTTCCCCCCTCCTTTGTTTGCTTCAATTAAGGTCACTTGGATTCGATAAAAAAATTCTAGACCCAATCCTCTTTTTGTGGTTCTTTATAATGTGCATTGGGTTCCAAGTCATCTTCCATTTCTATGGTCAAGTTTAGGGTTTCTTGATATGATGTCGACTTGTTTTCTTAAGCTTGATTAGTTATTAGTTTAGAGTTTGGTGTTCAAAGCCAATCCATGCATAAAAGTTCCTAGATATTATATTTCAACTCACCAAAAATATCCTTCAATACAAAATTGTATCATTGTACCATTTCTCCCTTCAAGCATCTAATAGTTCTCAACTTTGTAAATGCCAAATTCTGAGTATATAGATATCCATCTAGTACTTCCTTGAACTAATTGACTACATCATCCTAACGTCACAAATCTAGTTGCTTGTTATATCTCTATTACGATTTGAGTATGGTGCCTCATAATGTACCTTTGAGATGTGATCCACTAGGTGAATGGGTTAATACTTTTCTCAACTTCCTGAAATGGGTATTACAAAATATATGATCATTTCAAACCCTAGATTGCCATCAACTTTGATATATCACATTGACAGTTATTTTTAGCATTGTTCTACTTATTTTCCTTATTACATAGGTCTAGGTATATCTCTTTATAGAATGTTTGAATACATCACCCTTTACTCTTGACAGCCTTCCTCAATCAATTGAATTTTCCTAATGATGCTTTAGTTGAGTCAAGATTTTGGTCTATTTATTCTTGTTTAGAGTCAAACACATGTTTGAAATTGGTCTCTATGATTTGAAACATCAACAAGTATTTGAGATTCCTCAGTTTTTGCTGCTCACTAGGGTAGCATGACCATGGTATTTCATTGATTATTGATAATCTACCACCCAATGTGCATCCTTATAGCCACTCATTTGCATCGAACAATGAAATCGAAAAGATCATTCAAGAACTCTTGGAAACTGGATTTGTATGCCCCGGTACCAATCCTTACTCATCACCAAAAATTTAATTTTCTTCATAGTCTTTCATGTCAAGCTATGAAAAATATTATTTGTGATTAAGGATATTAATCCATCAAACAACCTCAAGCCAAAACATGCTCTCAAAAAAAAGAGAGGTTTCTCAATGTAGGATTAAACAATTAACCAAATGTATGACAAAGAATTCCTTTGGTTTTTAGCATTATAAACTTTCAACTCACTCTTCCAACCTCATATCGTTTAACCATCAAAATTACAATGTAGAGTGTATGATAAGGCTTTTGGTGAGTGGTCAAATTCCCTATTTGGAAAGCACAAAAAATGTTTTTTGTACCAATGGGCCTAATAATTAAATTATATCCATTGCATTTTGATCATATGCATAAAAAAAATCAATCTAGCTCTTTACGGCATTCCACATATTCAATTCAGCTAGAAGGCTAAAGTTTTGTGCTTACATAGAACATTGTTTTTCTAAAATTGACAAATTTACTCACGATTTTCATCCATGTTATATGCTTTTTAATCTACATAATTGATGCATTCGAAAATCATCTAACAATAAACTATTGTTTAATGGTAAAGGTCACCTCATACACTAAATACACTTATACTTAAAATGTCATCAAATAACTCATCTTGCTTGAAAATTTGATCGATGTCTTTAGTGATAAGGAACAATACCAATAAGCATAGATGAGACATGAGACAATACTTGGATGCTCAATATTAATATTTCTATCACATCACTTTTCCATATACCAATCCCACAAAACTTACCATGGAGCTTCTCAGAGATTAAATTGCTCAATCCTTGGATGGAAACTTACAATCCTGCATATGACATTCAGCTTTGCTAAACATGTTGTAATGCCAATGGCATATGCTTGAATGCACTACTTGAATTCCCTTTGTAATATCCTAGTTTTGACCCCGTAATTGTAATATAATAAATCATGTATTATTTTTAATATAGTTTATGAAACAAGAATCAAACCATGTGGTCTGAGATATAACGATCCCATGTTGTAAATATGTGGGATGCATTGTGAATATTCCAAGTGTGGATAACTTTACAATGTGGTGGGTATATTTCTTATAAAAAGTTCATGGTTTGTAAGGGAAGCACACAATAATATAAATCTGCTAATTATTTATTGAGGTTAAAGGGGACTATGATACCACAATGGGGGAAGAGGAAAGGGGATTTTAGGTTGATTCCCAGCTATATCCATTTGTCCTTGGGGTACTATCTTTTCTTGCCTATGTGTCCTTACAACATTCCCATCAATCTTTGACTTTTGGGTTGGTCTAAGTGAAAGTCTCATATGTGTCATATCACGAGGAAGAGAGATGGGTCTCATGCAAGAAAATGTTTTGCATTGTCTTTCCCATGTATCATTTTTTATATTATCATTTATTCAACCATTTTTGGGCATGGAGAAGATACAAAGCTCCCATTATATGGGAATGTTTCTCCATAATTTTCATTGTTCTTTTGATCATTGTTATCGTTGTAAATGGTATAAATTTCCCATGTTTAGTGGTTGGTAAGAGCCCATAGAAGTTGGGAAACTTGTTTTTGAAAATGTGGATGAAAAGGATGGTTGGAGAGAAACCATGCTTATAATTTTCACAATAGTTGAGACAATCCTTTAGACCCACAACCCAATTATTGTTCCTCATTGATTGTTCAAATCTCACCACTAAAGTGTGGAGGGTATACATACCCTACTCCCCTTGGTTGAATGTGTGTGACCTCTTAGGAATAAACACATGTTCTTAGCCATTGCTTCCATAGAGACACGGAAAACCTAAGGATTTTATGTTTTGAAATCCTAAGTGTATAAGTGATGAACACTAATGAAATTTTACATGGAAATTGTCTCTTATGGAGCAATTTTCCCACCATCAAATATATTGAAAATGTCTTTCATCAATATTCTTAATATTGATGATAAAGTGGAAACTAATATTGGAGTTATCAAAGCTGTCAAATTTGACAGATTATTTAAGTTTGAAATTCCAACCATATGGTGAGCCAACAACCCATCGCATATGGTACTCTGCATCAATGATTTTGGTTTTTATGTGCATGAGTAAAGGTTGGCCCTATTACTGTGTGAGCTTAAATTCTTTGGCCACTAGATGGCAATTCATTTTCACGATGCTCACGCCCCTCATTTTTGGAATTGAATGGTCAATGGCTATCTGGCTTTAAAGTCATGCATTTTTGTGATTATCTGCGTCTTAAAACATCGTGTTAGATCAATCTGTTTAGACACCCTCCATATATCCCTCCCCTCCAACATTACTGCCAACTCAAACCTTTCCTCCATTCCCCACCCGCCACTAAAGGCGCTTTCCAAAAATGTGAAATTCCAGGATCATGGATTTCCCAAGCCCGCCGATCCCCACTGGAACTCTTTGATAGGTCTCAAATCAGTTCTCCAGCAGGCAGCCGGGGGATGAAACTATATATATACAACTTTATGCAACTAATGCAAATACCAATACAGCTTTATGCAACTTATAATATGCAATTATATGCAACTTTTATACAGCGATACAAACTATATGCAGCTTGTGCAACTATATGCAACATATTGCAACAATTTTGTAGCAACTATATGCAAATATGCAACTATGCAACTTATGCAGCTTAGGCAACTTTAGAACTTATGCAACTTTACGCAACTTTGGCATATAGCGTATGCAACTATATGCAACTACATAACTTTTGTACAACAATACAGCTTTATGCAACAATACAGCTTATGCAACTATGCAGCTATATGAAACTATATGAAACTTATGCAACTATGCAACTATATGCGACTTATACTAGCTATATGCAGCTATATCATGGATAAGTGTGGCAATTTCAACTTTATGCAGCTATATGCAAGCGTATTTGGTACCAAAAATGCATATTAACCGCGATGCTTATCTTCTTGTTTAATGAGTGTAGGTACCACTAAATGGGGTATCTATCGGATCTATCTTCCCTTAGTGATGATCAGATATTATACTAAGAGGTTGAAAGTGAGACATGTTGTACTAGATCTCTTGGAGTTCTAGATCAATTAGTTTGGAAAAGGTAAGGAAAATATTTTGTACCCTCATGCAATTTTTTATTTCCAATGGAGGTTCGTGTAATTATGATGCTAAGAGCATAGGTGACATTGAGTTTCTCTTGAGATATAAACATCTAGTGCAACAATGGGCACCTAAGGGAGCTACATGAAGTGGACATGAATTTCTTCATTAATTGTGAGGAAGGGATGTATCGCATTGCTCCTCGTCCTTACATGGATTGGGATTATTTCCATGGATGGCATAAAGATTGACTATGGCACTATAACTTAATTGATGAAGTGTGTTGGACCATTGGGTTGGATGGGACGAGGTAGACAACTACTAGATAACAATCAAAATAAAGAGGCAATATGTATATTGATGGAAGGCCAAAATCTGCAGAAGCAATGCGGTTTATAAATATGAGTACCGACCCGATTACAACAACTAAGAAACCAAATTACATGGCAGAGACCTTGAAAATCATTATATTTGTATGTGCAACAGAAACAATATTTTCAAGTGAAGAGTTGTTGATAGATTACAACTTAAATCGAATAGATGGAGGTGGTGCAACTATGGGGGTAAATATATCTTACATACCATTCGACTCTACCTTTGATCAATCATTATTACAATTTATCATTGCAATATTTCAAATTTTTACTGCTTAATTTTTTTTACAATTACTTTCTTAACTCTTGTTGATTAATTTATTGTGTAAAAATCTATCCAGAGTGACCGTGAGAAGGCACCACTGCCTGTTGAAGTGAAATGTTAAAATCTTGGTAAAACTTATGACTACAATAAATTTCAAAAATTTCATTCCAAAAATATTTTTTTTTAAAAAAAAAATATTTCATTTTCTTAATGTTACGAATTGGGGCCTTAACTTTTATTGATTGATTTATTGTGTCAACATCTATCTAGGGTGACCATCGAAGAAAATCACCCATTACATTTATCGAAGGTGGCCAGGTAGGAAGGCACCAGTACCTCAGCTGAGGAATTAAAAGTGTTAAATATAGTAACAATTTAGGAATACAACAACTAAATTTCTGAAATTCCATTTATTTTTTTTCTGATATTACTCAATATTTCATTTTAAAATGTTACAAAGTGAATTTCATAAATTTTGTTGATTGATTTATTATGTCAAATTTTGTCCAGGGTGACTGTGTTTGAAAATCACTTGCTACATCTGTTCAGGGTGACTTTGGAAAGGCACTTGTTGTGCCTTTCCACGGTCACCTTGTATAGATGTTGACACAATAAATTTCTGAAATTTTGTTATTGTTTTTCGATATTACTGCAATATTTCAATTTTTAATGTGCAGATTGAATTCCTTAACTTTTGTTGATTGATTTAATGTGTCAACATGTCTGTCTAGGGTGACCGTGTAAAATCACCCTCTACATCTGTCGGTGTGGAGTGCAAAATCACCCACTACATCTGTCGAATTGTGAGTAAGGAAAGACACCATGATGCCCTCACTAGGTAAATGTTAAATACAATAACAATATGACTACAACAACAACTAAATTTCTCAATTGGTAAAGTTCATCTCATTAATTTTATTCCTCAATGTGTTGTCCGCATGGTCAGGAAGGAAGCTCCACAGAGGGATGATAGGGATGAAATATTTTGTCAGTGACCCAATGTATACTTGAGGCCTTGAAGAGAAGATACAGCATGAGAATATCTAGGTTTATAAGCAAAGACCCACGACACAGGAGGACAGGGACAGAATTGTAGAGATACAAAATACAATAGCTAATTTTCGGGTAAGTGGCATCTTCATATTTTTATTATGCCAACAATTTCATATCCATTTTTTGTTTATATTTTTGTATATGGTGATAAAGTAAATTTTTCGTTTGTAGGAGTTCTTAAACCACGTGCCCCGAGAACATGTCGAGCCTGCAACTGCTATAAGTAGCATTGTTAATGTCTAAAAAGATTCGACATAGCAAAGTGCAGTTGAGGCTTTTTGAGCCTCTTGAGTTCCCCTCGAATCCATTGATGAGTGAAATGATTTTGACCGACATGACCTGCCGGAGCATGATGAGCCAGAGATTGGGACTCCACATGATGACTCTGGAGAGGAACATGTTGTAGATGGACAAGATACTATTTTGCATGGAAGCGAATGAATTAAAAGCACAGAGATCACTAGATGTCACCTTTAAATTGGATAGCCTTGTAATATTTTAGATCAAGATTGAGGAAGATTAAATTATTGTTAGTGGAGTGATTCATTTTTTCATGAGAGTGAAATGGACATTTGTTGAGATTTATTATAAATTAATGGATAACACGTTACTATATGAAACAATGTTTTCTATAGAAATTAAATGACAAAGCATTGGATTTGTTTGGCCCCACCATTCACACATGGTGGGTCCAAACAGCAGAAAGATGTTATAATAGATCCCATGGTAGAAACTTTGACAATTTCAACAAGAAGTGGTTTTAAAGTTAGTCGTGAGAATTTACAAAACATACAGGGGCCAGTGTAGGGAGAGTTACCAAATAGACCTAAACCACGAGCACCCTCCCATGGTTCAAGAGAAAGAGTGGAAGGCCCTAATAGAGGATGCAAAGGAGAAATTGTTTAGAAAACAAGGACGACAACCACAATATGTTCAAGCAAGGTACAACACATGTCCTTATTATCATTGAAATATGATCATTTATGTTTTCTTTCTGTTTTAAGTAGCAATTCCGATATCTAATTTTTCAAAAATTCTATATGTGGGCTATCAGACACCTCCAAAGCAACAAAGACCAGAGTGGAAAAACCACGACCGGCCTCTAAACTAGGTCAGGTGGCTATGGAAAACTAAAATCCTGATAGTAAGATTTAAATGATTAATTGTGGTTAATATTTATTTAACAATAATGAACAAATATATGTTTTTGTTATTGATATTTTAATGGTGTTATGCCTTCTGGTTAATATGTTCAACGATGTTTCCACCGAGGGGGACATAAATCTTGGTTACAAACATGGTTTAAAAGTGTAGTTGAATATAGAAAAAGCTTGGGTGATACTCCTATCTCCCCAGCCACACAAACAAATCAAATGAATAAGGAAACCGGTAGCATGCTTGTAAAGTCTATTCATATTTTATTATATCACCCTTAACTAAGTATTTATGTTTGTTTCAAGAAACAGTGCTACCACCCACGGTAGTGAATCGATGACCTAACAAACACCGATCATACAAGGGTGCACATGTCCGGTGATAGTGTAGAAGCGAGTACCCATTCCGGTATGTATGCTTGAAATTAGAAATATTCGTTGTAGATATTTATTTCGCGGCTATACTTATATATTATCTTCTCAAAATTGAAGGCATGTAGCTCAGGAGGGTGAAAAGAGAGAGCAACCAAGTGGACAGAAGAAATTAACCACCAACTTCTCTCCGCTAACTTCTGAGAGACAAGTAAAGAGAGAGAATGAATTAATGTTAATCAAAATAATGAATTAGTTACTTCAATTATATTTCAACATATCGATATGATCATTTTGTTGTTCCAGTTCACATCATTGAACAAATGCCAGCTAACCCCTCTCAGTGACGTACCAAAAGTATGGTACATGGCCTTACCTAAAACAATAGAAAGACATGGCACACGAAATATAGTGTCCTTGGATGATTATGATACCCAATTGTCAATTTTATGAATGTAAAAAACATAAATCGAAGAAAAATTAGATGTATAAATTCATGGCTTGTATTTGGATCTTTATCGATGTTTATATGTTCATATGTTTTGATAACTATCATAATTATGCATGAATGTCTATAAGTTTTATATATAAAGAAAATCCTTAGTATTTGGGTATAGGGGAATTGAGAGAACAATGTGCATGAGGGAGGAGCCATATGAGCTTCCACCTTCGTGGTTGACTATTCAATGAGAGAATAACCTATTCTCAAAACAAAGAGAATCTCATTAAAGTATTGTCTACGAAAACTTAATTTTTTCTAGAGAGAATTTTACATAACTAAATGCATTGCTTATTTTGCTTATTAAATTTAATTTTACTCATATAAAAGAAATTTGTCTTTTATGATTCATGCAAGTCTTGGTGATGGAAATGCATCTCATGGACAACTCTTATCCAGTTGTATGGGATAATGGATGCGGTGGACAGTAGAGGTGGGTTTTGACGTGTTTTAAAGTGGGCTTTATACTGAGTGAGTTCCTGATCCTCGTAGATATGTAGATATTGATATATATGCCAAGTTCCATGTGGTGTTTTATTGTCTAATTTATTTGTTGTTATCAGGTTATTTGTCCAAATTTAATGTGTGAATCGCGTAAAAGCAATGCCAAGATCCATTAATGGTGTTTTATTGTCTGAATTTGTTTGTCCCAATTTAGTAGGTGGTTTGGCCCATGGTGTCAGGTGTACACTCTTTACCTAGCTCAAATTTCAGCTATAAATCAAGAAACCTAAAGAGGTCTGACTTTTAAATATAATTTTGATTTACTTGTAGTTTTATGGATAGAGGTATAACTATTTTGGGAACCCCATATACCAAGTCTTTATCCATCTCCTCATTATGGAAAATAAATTAAAAAGATCCCTCCACTTGGTTCATTTCCATAATCCTAACCTTATTGCTATCCCTGGTCCAAATCTTAGTTCACACCAGCTTCAAACAGTAAACGGGGTACAATCCCAGTAATCCTGGACCCTCCTCTGATCCCTGTGTTGAGATTACCACCAGAGTATTATAGGGCTCAAAGGACGCACTGCTACAAGAATAACATTCTTATAATAGTAATTCACATCGAAATCCTTGTACATAGATGAAATCCCTTGATGATCCTAGAGATTTTCAATGTTGGACCTTCTCTAACAAAAGTCCCTATTCAAGAGCTCTATTGAAGATCCCTCATTACTCATATTGATGAATGAAATTTATTCCCCTGTCTAAGTCTCCTTTTTTACTCCATGATTGTTGGGTCCAAGAGACCAACTTATTAACTATAATCCTTACGACAGTTGTAACCAAAATAATCACACATTTTCCATCACTCCTCACCTCTCCTTATCATTGGAATGTACAATAGGATGGGACTCATATTCTCATTAATAAATATTGTGGATTCACCCTTGTCATGGGGATTTTTCAAGAGAATGTTGAATGTTATGTATCTCCCCTTGATTGCTCTAATTTACTCTTGAACATGTCATGTGAACAACAATGAAATGGTTTTGTAAGATGTCCATTGGAAATACCTATCCAGCTCTTTACAAAGAGATAATAAAGGCCAAGACTCATCTTTATTTGTAATGCCAACTTCCATGTAATGATGGCGATAGGACATCCTACATAAAATATCTTTCTCCTCTTAGTTGATCACATCCAACCATTTCATACATGGTTTCCTTTCTCTCTTCACACATTCCAAATGATACCTTCTCGTCCTTCTACCCAATCAAAGGCTCAAGTAAGAATTATTTATGGATGTCATTGCATCTTATAAACTCTATAAAGATGATAAAAACTATGAAATCACCTCTTGCAATACCTCTTAGCATCATGGAGGACCTTATAATGCATAAATCACCTTTCTCTCTCACTTTTTTACATCACATCCAATCATCTCTTCTCCTTATGGTTTCATTTTCCCTTAGGAAAACTCTCAATAATACATTTCTCATCCTTCTACACGAGGAACCGCTATTCTCATTTCGATAGAGCCACTCCCGATTGAGTTTTTAACTCAGTATTTTTTCTACCACAGACCAATTAACAAAATACATGTATGATATATTATACCTAGTTCCTTAATTGCTTTCCCTTGTCCTCTAGTTGGCTACAACAATGAGGTAGCTCCTTGTTCTTATATGTTTTATCTTTTCCTTATCTTTCCATTGGTTGTCAAAATCAGCATTTGCTAGTTGAATGAATCCCTGTTCCTATTGAGAGTTTTTTTAGGCTTTAGCTTGAACCCCATTACATCAAAGCTCTAATAGCTAACACCTAGGTAGACCCAATATTACCCTAGTTCTCCCTTGTCTTATTCACTCTCCTGGTGACATTGCTCTCTCCTACATACTCTTCCTCTTTTCATGGTCCTTCAGATGCTTGGGGAAGAGTGTTACCTCCTCACCGGCTCTTCTTATCTAAGCCCTTTTCCCCATTTTTTATTTGGTCATAATATCGATGGGTCCTTCTAGGTCATTATCTCCAGAAAGACCCTACTTGAGATAAATTCTACCTAGTTAGGATCAACTATCCCTTCTTTGGTCAGTTTTCCAAGATGTACCCATTAATAGTCACATTAGCTATAGGTCCCTACCAATGGTGGAAAATGTATCTTCCTTTGATCCTCTCTCCTCCGTTGGTATACCATTGGTATTTTTTCTCCTCTATGCTTACATTGAACTTAGGTTGATGCGTGGCTAGCCTCCCTAAACTGCACCGAAATACCCATTGATGTATGCCACCTCATTCTTGTACTAAATCTAGGATACCATGTGCTATTTTTGTTCTTTTGATGACTCCACTGGTTTATGATGCCTAGTAATATCACACTCTCATTATTATCGTATGTCACATGGGATTCGTGTTATGTTCTTGACTAGTGTATGGTGCCTTAATGACTATACAAATCCTAGAACAATAAATTTCATTTTACAATTTGCAGCTCAATTTAACTCAAGTTTCCATATGAAAATGCATTTATTATTATGATAGCCTATATTAGGGTGAACTTGCACTCTCCTCCATGTTCACTCTTAGTGGGTTTATGTCGCTCCCGTAGCGATAATTCATTACCGGTGTCATCAGCTTCTTTCTCTTGCCTTTGTTAGAAATGCCATAACACCACAACCTCCCATCTTTACCTTTCATATATCCTCCATCCTTTCCATATGAGATCATGTTGCTAATCCTACCTCACTTATGGTAAGATGCCAACCTCTATGATGCAGGTATCTAGCTAAACATGTTCATACACCATCCTACCTCAGGTATAAGTAGGGTGGAGGTATCTGCTTGTCACTCTTAAAATCTTATCAATGATTTTATAGTTGAGGTGTTATTATTATTTTTAGACTCACTCATGGTTTACTTGCATGTTCTAGTTATTGTTCCATTATTATAGTAATTAGAAATTGTTCATCTCTAATCTCCTAATTTAGCCATTTCATCATTTACACTTGATAGTTAGGATTATTTCTTTTTATTCATTATTTACATTTCTTAGTTTAGTTTCTATCATTCTTATGAAGTGATTAAATTTGCTTGTTCCCCATGTCAAAATTGTGTGTTTAACATGCAAAGTTTGTCTACCAATCTTTCTTTATCATTTGTCTTCTACTTGCCTAACATTTGTCTACCAATCTTTCTTTATCATTTGTCTTCTACTTTCCTAACATTACACTAATCCACATGGCACAGCTTGTAGTTTTACCTTACACTAATTCTCAAGGCATAAGGGTCTTCACATGTACCATGGGATATATAGGGCTAGTTGATGGAGGATTCCCTCACAACAACAATGTATCTCGTGTACATTGCAAAGACCCTCATATTACCCCTATATAATTTCTTGCATTGCTCATTCTTTGCATATTGCTATTATTCGCATCTTATGGATAGAAGTTCCTATAAGGTGAGGTAAAATGTATAGAATCTCATATGTTCATAAATTATCTAGCATTCATTATTTGGTTACTAATTCCCTTCAATCCTCCCTAGCTCATTATAAATCCCTCTAGGATCACCATCAAGGCTTTGTCTAGTTTCAAATTGGTGACTGTTGGGGTATGAAAAAGGTACAAATATCTTCCTTTTTCCCACAGTTCATGATATGATTTTGATTGATTCTTTATATAGTTAAGGATAGATAGGAAAGAATATGATTAACATGTCCCTTAGGGTTGTTATTAAAGTTTTATTAAATAGATTCTAATTTACGATTGGAATGGTTTGATTTTGTTGCAGAATTGGATAAATAACTGTCAAAGATAACCAAAGAGATTTTGGCTATGCGCAAGCTATTGAAGGTTGAAGACTTTTTAAGCGCAAAGCAGTTTGAAGATAATGCATTTTCTATATTGTAATTTTATAATAGTAAAGCAATCATGAGGATCTTTCGATCCTCAAGATAGCTTGATTTACCCAAACTATTGTAATATATAAGAGGGTAATAGATCCAGAAAAAAGGAAGAAAAAACACATTCAAGTAATTAGATTCAGAACTGTTCTGCACAAGCAGTTTTTGTAAATGTTTTACCAGCCATGGAATCAATGAAAGTTTTGAGTGTTTTTATCATTCCTCTGCTCTGAGTTTCTCGTAGCAGTACTTCTGAAGACCGAGGGCCTAGTCTGAAGGAGCTACCGTCTCGTTTTGTAATTGTATCAGTTCGAATTTTGATTTCTATTTTGTGATTCAGATCTCTTTTACAATAGCCAAGGATAAATGCATAAGTGTGTTAATGATTTTATGATTGTTTGTGTATAGAAGATAGACATTTCCCTCAAGTATTAATGATTGTCATTATGATTTCCATTTCTGAAGTTATTGCTTGACAGTTCCTCACATTTTCATCCGTGCTATTCCTTTTCCTCAGATTTATGATTGTTGTTCCTTTCGGTTAAAGTTGCAATAGTTGTTCCTTTCGGCTAAAGTTACAATAGTTGTTCCTTTCGGAAAAGTTACATTAGTTGTCTCTTCTGATTAGATTATAATTGTTGTTTCTTTCCATAGATAGATTAATTTGTCATTTCCTTTCCAGTAATAAGAATTCATAATTGATAGTTAATTTTGCAAGTCCTTAGTTAGATTCAATTACTGATTTCTAGTTAAGTAAATTCAACAGACTAATTAGTTCATTTCCATTTCATGGCATCTTAGTAATCAGATTTCAATTCCATTTAGCTCTTAGAATATTTGGTGAACTTTTGAGGAATTTGATTGATGATGAACTCAGATTTGGTTTAGCTACACGATTTTAGGCTACCTGCATAGACTTTGCTGATATTCTTGAGATAAAAGATGAATCTTCGAGTTGATAAATTAATGTTAAACTAAGGTTGTTTTTAGGACATCTTTAGACACCAACATTTTTGCATCGTTGCTAGGGAGAATGTCAAAGGTAGCATAGGTTGTGTCTCTAGAGGACCAGGTATTGAAGACGGAAGGTATGAACCTACGCAGGTAATAAGTAAAATTCTTATGCCAACACTTACCTCCAGTTGACACTAAAGAGGCTTCCTAGGTGCTTTCTTTTGTTGAAATTTCTTTTGTTGTTGTGTGAAGTGTGTATGACTAGAAAAAAGGATCTTGAAAAAACAAAACCCCCACCAAAAATTACCAAAACCCAGGGTCCAGTGATCCCTAGAAGAAGCACTTTCATAGACGAAATCATCAAAAAGGGTGAATCTCAAGTTTCGGTTGGACCTAGGAAAGGACCCACTCGAATCCATCAGGAAATAGTTTCACCAACTACAACCCATGTTGAGATTCATAGAAAAACTGAAGGGACTGAGCAGAGCTTTCAAAATATAGATCTCCCACCGCTCAACCCCTCAGAAGAGAGAAGCTCTAATAATCTGGAGGAGGGAATAGGAGAAACTAGCGGGGTTGCCAAGGCATACCCACCACCACCACCACCTGATCCTAAGTCTCCTGCAAAAGAAGAAGGAACATCCAAAATCCCAGATAAAGGAAGTGCAGTCAAACTCCTTGGAAGACCAAATAATCAACAATTTCAAATAGAATACCCGGATCAAGAACCTCCTAAAAATTTTTGGCACATTTTCGATCAAATGGCACAAGCAAATCAACAACAACCCCAGACCTCCATGTTGGAGTATCCAATAGTTGATACAATTGCCAATGCCCCCATGAAAGCAATCCCCTTATAGAACTTGCCAACCTTCCATGGAATGATTTCAAAAGACCCAGATGCATTCCTATTTGAATTTGATGTCCTACGCAGAGGGTATGATTACACCTTTGAACCCAAAAAATTAAAACTATTCTCCTCTACCTTGAAGGGAGCATCCCTATGCTAGTTCATGGGATTGAGAGGTGGAGCCATCAATTCATGGGACCAGATGAAACAAACCTTGTTGTTAAAATATTAGGATTATTGCAGAACCAGAGACCTAAAAGATGAAATCTTTCAAATGACTGCGAAAGAAAATGAATCATTAAAAGAATATGTCGAAAGATTTCAGTATAATTTGAAAACATCACCCTATGGTACATTACCAGGTGAAGTAATCAAAGCAACTCTGATCAAAGGTATGAGAGATGAATGGGTAGAAACATTGAATTTAATGGGGAAAGGTGACATTTATCAGGAAACTTATGAAGATATTGTTCTATTGTGTATTAGGTGCTCATGAGGAAGTACACGGACCAGGTCAGGAATGCAGACGTCCCTCACAAGAAATAACAATATCTCCAGCAGGGGTGTTACGCGAGCTGAAGTCAGTAATCTCCTAGAAAAATTTAAAACATATATTTTGAGTACTCTGACTACACAATTGGATGTATTGCAGGTCAAACAAAAAAAGGTAGAGGCAAAGCAAACCTTGGCTATATTTTTCCACGGGTGTAGAAAGAAACATGGCCCAAGGGAATGCCCCTTGGATATAGTTCGGGTTTGTGCTATTTGCGCCAAGGATCATGACATGGAGGAATGTCCATCACTCCCTAGATTGAAAGTTGTATTCAAAGAAGCAGAAGAGGAAACAAAACCATTATATCTGATGGCTCAGCGTCATTAGTGGAAGTCTCGGCCTCAAAATACATTTAAGGACCCTTCCTCTTTCTTTCCTGGACAGTACAATCAACAACAGAATCCTGGACAGTATAATCAATAGCAGAATTTTGGCAGCACATGGCAGGGTTAGCCATTTACTAATCAAAACTGGCAGCCCCAACAGTACCCACCTGCAATTCCTACTTGGACAAACCAGCTTTCCACAAACCCCAACTGGAAAATTCAACCAACTACAAGTTCCAATTGTCCAAATTCACAATACCCCACCTCATTCTGGCAAAATTTGAATAATTCCTACCCTCCACAATGGCCTAACTCGACTGCCCAAAACCCAAATTGGAACCAGAACTAGCAACGCCCCATGGGGATGAATAACCAACCTATGTGGATGACGTCTCAAACCCAACCTTTGTTACAAACTCCACTCCCATTTCCCCAATCACAATTGTGCCCTCAATCACCTGCCCAACCCCACCCGAATCCCAATAATAGACCAGCTTAGCTCGTCCAAATTATGGAAAGTGGGGAAGGGGAAATCAATTCAATAGGGTGCAATGAAATTTGGTTAAGATTGGAGTGCATCATCTCTCCCTAACAAAATGACGTTCCCCAAGAATAGGGGAATGAAAAACAACCAGCAATAACACCCTCGACTGTGGTAATAACAAAAGAAATCAGGCAAGGGAGGAACACAGTTGAATCACAAGACTCTAATAAGGATGCAATTCCATCCCCTCCGTTCCCCGAAAGACTGATGATAGTGAAACCCACCGTATATCCTGACTTCGACATTGTAGGGGAACTCAGGAATTTATACATCAAAATTCCACTCCTACAAGCCCTGCAAGACATACTGATCTATGCAAATACAATCAAGGAGCTATGTGGGAGGAAGCCCATCAGAAAAATAAAAAATTTATCATCAACGGTTCATGTATTGGGAGCCTTATCTGATCAAATTTTGTGTAGAGAAACACCAGTTAAATATGCAGATCCGGGGAACCCCATAGTAACAGTTCAGATTTAGGGCTATTCCTTTCCAAATACACTAGTTGATTAGGGGGCGGCCATTAATATTCTAACTATGGAAACCTGCAATTCCCTGGGTCTTCACTCTTTTGACCCAACCCCGATTATGTTGCAATTGGCTGATCGATCAGTGGTCAAACCACTCGGAACACTACATGATATAGACATTTCAGTTGATTCTTGGGAATATCCCATAGATTTTCTCATCATCAACCCAAAAAGTGGACTTGAAGGGCATCCATTGATATTGGGCAGACCATGGATCGTGATAGCTGATGCGTACATAGGCTTTCGATCAGGTACAATGACAATTGCTAGAGGAGGGGTTACAATGAATCTCATCTTATATCCTCCAGCCAAACCTAGTCCAACGATTGTACACCCGCAATTGCCACCACCACTATATCCTGAGAAGGATCTGTGTGCCCCACTAACGATGGAAGAATCCCTCAAGCACAAGAATTAGATAGAGGATGATGTAATCAGTGGGTTTATTAACAACCCAACCACTTTAAGTAACCCAACATGCCAGATGCTCCAAGTTGTTCTAGACTGTGAAGCACAGGGAGACCCGATGGAAGATTTAATGGAACAACAAATTCCGACTACCGTTGTTCACAACAGAAAAACCATTGAGATCGCACCAGGGAAGTCTCTGAACATTAATGCCAACCTAGAAGAGCAACAACAACAAAAGCTAATCCAAATTCTCTCTAAATACCAACAAGTTTTTTCCCAGGAGTACTCTGATATGAAAGGTATTGATCCACAACTCTGCACACACCACATTTATATTGAGAAAGACGTCTGACCTATCTGACAAACACAAAGAAGACTGAACCCCCACCTCAGAGATATTGTTAAAGAAGAGCTACAAAAGCTTTTGGATGCAGATTTTATATACCCTATTGTTGACGGGCGAAACAGTCCATCCGTCAACTGGAAGAGTGGAACCGGTCCGGGGTTGTCTAAATAACCCAAGCTGTTTGGTATGGACCACCCTGACGAGTTT
>SNQJ01S0119183.1:0-27391 GCA_010110895.2 Picea sitchensis
GTTATCCCTAGAAATCGGGGATAACAGGTTGCAAGTAGCTTAGATTTGTTTTCAAGTTATTTAATCATTCTTAATTGTTTGTCTACTCCTAGCATAGTGTTTGGCCAAGCCAAGCATGCTAAATCGTAAGGCTAGGTAAATAAGTGATGTTATCTTGCTTCTACTGCTTATGTTCATTGATTATCTTTAGATCTTAGAAGCTTATCATCTTTATTTGCTTAAGCCCATGGAGGCATAGTAATTTACTTGTGTATTCTTTTCAAGCAATTCTTTTCTTTCCAAGCATTTACTTTGCTTTCAAGTTCAAGAATTGTCATTTCCTTTCAAGCAATCTATTCTTTATTTTCAAGTTATTGCAAGTTACTTTACTTTCAAGTACTTTTACTTTCATGCAATTTACCTTCAAGTATTTTTACTTTCTTGCAATTTACTTTTGTCAAGCACTCTTTATTTCAAACACTCAACTTAACTTAATTAATCTTTAAGGTTCAATTAAACTTAGATCTTTAGGGGCTTCAATTAAACTAGTTTAATTAGAACACATATGACTGTCCAAAATTTGCCATCAAAAAGAGATCTTGTGGAGGCGGCAAGGAGTGTTAGATCATGGATGGTCTCACGGCACTAGGTGTCCCCCTTGTTGAGCTCCCTTATTTCCCAGATTGACCTGTGGAGCTACGGTAAGGCCTTGTTTTCCTTACTTATTGAGCACCCAACGGTCTTTTTGGTATAAGCGGGGTGAGTTTTAGGGAAGTCACATAGTTTAGGATTCACACTTCACTTAATCAACCTAATTAATCCTAAAATTTATCCACAATTAACCTTGGCTTAACTTTATAATCTACTTTTATGGTCCATGCTCTCTATTTCATGCAAGCATTTCAATTTCAAGTTATTTTCATGCATTTTTATTGAGCACTTGTGGATGGTTAACTAGTGAACTTGGAAGTTGCGCATCTCTTGCCCGTGGAGTCTTTTTACTTGTTGTATCTTTGTCCATTTGAAGTTGCGCACTAGCCCTTGGAGGCTCTGTTGATTGGTCTTTCATCTGTCTTTGAGTTGTGTATTGGAGCCATTGCATAACCACTTGAAGTTGTTGTAATGTCCCCACTTTGGGACATCATTACATTACAGAGGGTTATGGTGACCAGAGTAGCCAGTTGGAGATTATAGCGAGTACATGAATTATTGAGGGATATTTTGGGGTCCATCTTGCATCGCTCATCCTATTTCATCATTATGATCCATTCCGCACGGATTGGCTTTGGTTTTGTTGCATTCCGACGATTTCCATGATTTTGAGTATTTTGAGCTATAAGTGTTAGATTTAGGGTAAGTTTGCAAAGACAGTAAGCTCTTTTAAAATTCAATACTCAAGGCAACTAGATCTGTAACAGCAGCAACTTAAGAGAAGAACAACTCAGATCACATATGAATATAACTCAGATCTAAAGCAGTAGTGAACAGCTCTGAATACAACAGCAGATCTATATGATTAAACCAACAATCTCAGATCTAAACTCTGTCTAATCAGTTTACAATGAGGATATCTTTTAGATCCATACAATGCTTACTCTATACAACAATTCTATAATAAGATCAGATCTAAATCAAGGAGAAACAAGTAGGAAGCATACCTGGTACAACAACCTACCTTTGAAGATAGCACTGTAACCACAATAGAAATAGATCTGGTTGTTATGCTCAGACAAAGGTTCAGTTCATGGATCAACTGAGATCTCTATGCCAAGGATTGAAGGAACTTTAATGCCACCAAGTCTAAAGGCCACAGGGATAACAAAGAAGGCCCAAACCCACGTAGCAAAACCTTACCCAAGAAACCCTCAAAAACTGCAGACACAGGACTGTGTGTAAACCCTTAATTTGACAGTGACATGGAAGAGTTGTTTAGCAAACTGTACCCCACAAAATTTACCCTAGCTAGAGGGCCACACAGAAGACATAAAAGGGGTACCAAAACCAGATCACCCACGGCAGATTCAACTACAGCCACAGCAACATCACCTACAGCCACGGCAGCCACACAGGGTATAGACAGTTACACAAACTGCAGCCAGACCACACGGTAGAACCCCACAACAACATCACCTACAGCCACGGCAGCATCAACTACAGCCACGACAACCACACAGGGTATAGACAGTTACACAAACTGCAGCCAGACCACACGGTAAAACCCCACAGCAAAGGAGACAGCTCTCAAAGCACTCATGGAAGCCACAGGAGCAGCTAGGACATCCACGGTAGTCACAGCAGGTTGCGGCTAACCCTCAAGAGGACACTCCTACAACAGAGAGGATGCGGTTGGCTGGTGAGAGGAGGTCACGGTACCTTCAAATATTTACAGCAAAGCAAAAGGACTGAGGCCGCTAACTTAGAGAGGCTCCACACTAGCACAAGGAGAAAGAATGAATAATAATGATCAAAAGGTGTAGGGGGGGGGTTTATTAAATAGTGCTTAGGTTAGGGTTAGGGCAAGTTAAGTTAACTTTAAAAGTCACATGTTTAAATTTGGAATTTAAACATGTGACAATAATATTTAATTTAACTTTAAACATTACCCCTTAATAAAACAACAAAAACCCCAAACCAATCAAACAAGGGTAAAGGAGGGTTTGCAAGGTGGCATTACTCATTCCTTCATATCATATGGTGAACCTATTGCTTTATCATCCTTTTGCGCTTATGGGACTTACCACTCTTGTGGTTATGTCCTTCTTCAAGGAAGGTCATGTATATCAGTACTTGATTGAGCATCAATAGCCCTAGGACTTTCACGGTCTTATCCACCAAGGTCATGACCAGGATCAACCCATGCCCGGGCATGAGTACCTGAACCATGTCGAGGAATTTCATTTTATATCTAGGGGCTTTGTTGCTTAGTCCCGGACAAAAAACCCATGCAGGCATGAGTACATGAACCTGTCCGGTGGCCCTGGAACATATCTAGGGGAGCTTTAACATCTTGAATGGGACAAAACCCACATGCCCCGAGGCATGGAGTACCTGAACCGTCGGGAAGGACCTAAAACATATCTAGGGACTTTGTTTGGTCCAGGACCAAGAAACCCATGCCCAGGGCATGGGTACCTGAACACATCGGGGACCTAAATCTATCTAGGATTCTTTTATCTTCTTGGTCCCGGACCAAGAACCCGATCATTATCTTTGGGGGCCCTAACAAAAGGGTCTTTGTCGCTGGCCATTTGTTTGGTCCCCGGACCAAGTACCCCGAAGTACTGCTTTAGGAGCCCTAGATCTGCGTCTAGGAGTCTGTGCATCCTCGAGAGAATGGCTCTTTACATTCCTTCTCAATTATAACCTCCCTCTTTCGGCAAAGAGAGGCATTCTCAAACTATATCAAGCTCGTCAGTATGCAAACTTTGACAGTGGCTTGAAGAAAAAAATGCATGTTATGCAATTACCTTTGTTTGATGCACTTTAAAAGGCGAGGGCGTTCTTGAACTATGTATATGGGACATAGTAAATCTCATCCTGATGTGTTTAGAAAACCGCAGGGTTCACCGATTAAAGGCTTAACCTTTGTTGATTTGACCTGATGAATATTTGTGGGTTCCAAGCTCTGGAAGCAGACAAATTAAGAGAGCTACATTTGATCCACCTTGCTTCTCTACTTGCGGCCTTCATGACAATGTATTAAACAAGTGCTTTGGAGCTGAGCCCTGTTTCTTGTTGGACGAGGAAATCATTGTTGAACCCAGCTGGAGTATTAATAACTTTGAAGTACTTTGAATCCTTTGTACTACCCATCAATGCGGATTTGTGAAGCCATGGAATATATACCTCTGCTTGAGGTATATGGAAACCGTATCTCATAATGTGTTTCTGATGGCAGCATATAAATGTTAGGTTCACAGGCACGGTAGGTACTTCTGCAGTATAGCAGATGTTTTGTTCTCAGGTAAATATTCATCAGGTGTCGTTCATTAAGTGTCATTTTCATCAATCAAACTATCTCTCGTCCCATTCTATAACAATTCTTTTCATGTAAGAAGCAGATGAGATTTTGAACAATCTTCACATAAAGATGATCTCAAAAATTTGTCATACCGAGCTCCCGGAGTTATAATCCATGAGGTTCTTTTTCATGGATAGCTATTGTTTTACTTCTTGTTTAAAACAAACAAATCGTCGCGATGAAGTATCCAAAAGTGAAAGTGACAATAAGATCCTGATGAAGAAAAGGATCTTGTCATAGGTCATGATCCTTACGATATATCTTCCATATGGGATTTATTTCGCATAAGGCGATAGAGATTACCACTTTTTATTACGAGTTCTTATAGACCATATATCATTATTTTCTGTCACAACAACCTTCCTTATTTCAATTTAGGAAGTTTCAGAATCAATCATGATTCACTTCAACTAGAGGACGAGAATACACCTCACAGTGTCTGCTTCTGTCTGGGGTGCCTCTAGGTCTTTGGAGGCACTACGCTTTCTTTAGTATTTCTTGGCTGTCGGGTTGGTTTCCTTTCAGGGAACTGATAGAATCCTTAGTTCTATTAAGTATGAATACGTGGGACAGGACTAACTCATATTAAAGGATTGCTCCTTTGAGTCCAAGAAATGCGCCTTTACGTCAATTTATCCCTCTGAACATTTTGCTCCTTTGAGCATTTGCTCCCTCGACATTTGATTACGATCAGGTGTCATAAATTTTTCAAGATGTTCTTGGGATTCAAAAAAAATGAAAAGATGACTCGGACTTCTGAGTTCCTGTGCCAAAGAAAATGACTCAAAAAATGATATCAGTAGGGTTTCCTCATATGAGGAACTTATCCATCTACCAAGATACAATGTTGGACTCTTTAACTAGTGAAATAGCTCAAGGTTATATGTTGTCTTTCATAAAATATCAATGGACAACCAGGTTTCCAATCAAGGAGAAAATCTTAGCCTTTATCAAAAATAAGTAGATGCTGGGATCATAGCTTCTTTGTTTATATGAGATTATGACAGTATTTAGTTTAGATATGGGCACAGAGAGATGAAAACAAGGTAATCTCTTCTTGAAGTCATATGTAGTCATGTGAATGAGGTGTACATGAAACTTGCTTAGGCTTGAGATGTGCATGAACTTTGTATCATGCTACTGACTCAAATTGACTAGGACTTCTACAGAAATAAATCTATCAATTCAAATAACTTTAATATCGTGAAGTGTAAGATCACTTACAATCCTGTGCATACTCATCCATAAGCAAGTATGTCAAAGACTGCATTGTCAAGACTCATCTTATTCAAAGTTAAGTACCAAAGTCATTTCCCTCAATGTAATGTGGTCAGTTTTAAAGCTTGTTTTACTCTTTGTAACATAGAACATGAGTATGCATAAGGTCTTTATCAATTCCTGATTTAAAATCTCATTGCAATCTAATGTTGCTCTTAGTACATTATCCACAGAACAAGAACATTACGGAGTATGTACACTTCTCTGCCGAGGAAACTGCAGTGAACTACTTGTGCTTCTGAAGTAAGAACACCTTTAGAGCAACATGGTTACTCTAACCTCTTATAGTCTAAACTTTAAAATTTAGGGGAGTACAGCCTGCTTCAGAGAGGATCATATACACAGTGGCACAAGGGAATATTGTTAAATTGCTTGGAAACAGTGTAAATTTACACAATGAAGCAACTAGACATGGAAACTATGGAACATACAAGTGTCAAGACTAATGAGATTTACATCATTGATATCATTCTCAAATTATACTTCCAATTATTCAAAAAACAAGATTATCACCTATCATCTTAAGATGATGATTGTTTCCAGGCATTTTGCATCAGTCCTTTTTCCTTAAGTCTTACCTTCTCTCAACTGAGTTTTTCATTTAATTTATAGTCAAATAGTGTAGAGGAGAAGTCTTGGTGATCAAGGGTTAACTAGTGAATTCACTAAGAGTTTCTTTCAGAGGTGAAGGATCCTGACCTTTAGATTTTTCTTGACAAGGAAACTTTTTCATACTCTTATTAGACACTTCATAAAAGATGAAGTAGGCTTCCAAATTTTCATTTCACACAAGTACAAGTCAATAAACAAGATAATCATTCACTGTCTCCTTCATATCAATCAGTCTAGATAAAAGGATTACTTCTTGTTAAGAGGCTTGATCAATAAATATGAAGAATGATAGGATTGTAACATGCAAGTTACAATGGTTAACCTTAGCATGCTTTTAGGATGACAATCTAGTATTGTGACTCCAAGCAGGCTCTTAGCTTTTAGACTAAAGGACATGTACTTGATCACAACCATAGGAAAAACCCACAGTCATTCAAGCCCTTAGCGGATCTAACTCCTTGATAGATCTTGAGAAACAAAACCAAAGAGGGTGTCTGTTGGTAAGGATATATGCCTAGAGATTTAACTAATTTGTTCTTGCCATGAGAAGATTTAAGTTCCTTTCAAAGTCTCGATCGCAAAACAAATGCAGATCAGGATCTACGTGGGCTCAAGACTTAACATTAAATCTCTAAGCATCAGTCCTTTTTCCTTAAGTCTTACCTTCTCTCAACTGAGTTTGTCATTTAATTTATAGTCAAACAGTATAGAGGAGAAGTCTTGGTGATCAAGGGTAAACTAGTGAATTCACTAAGAGTTCCTTTTAGAGGTAATGGATCCTGACCTTTAGAATTTTTCTTGACAAGGAAACTTTTTCATACTCTTATTAGACACTTCATAAAAGATGAAGTAGGCTTCCAAAATTTCATTTCACACAAGTACAAGTCAATAAGCAAGATAATCATTCATTGTCTTCTTCATATCAATCAGTCTAGATAAAGGATTACTTCTTGTTAAGAGGCTTGATCAATAAATAGAGCAAGAATACAGAAGAGTGAAAGGATGTACATGCAAGTTACAATGGTTAACCTTCGCGTGCATTTAGGATGACAATCTAGTATTGTGACTCTAAAAACAGAAAGCTCTTAGCTTTTAGACTAAAAGGACATGTACTTGAACACAGCCATAGGCAAGATCCACAGTCATTCAAGCCCTTAATCAGATCTAACTCAATGATAGATGTAGAAACAAAACCAAGGGGTGTCACCTGTTAGTAAGGATATATGCTAGAGATTTAACTTCAATTTGTTCTTGCCATGAGAGAGATTTAAGTTCCTTTCCAAAATCTCCTGATCACATAAAAACAAATACCCAGTGTGGGATCTACGTGGGCTCAAGACTTAACATTAAATCTCTAACAAATCATTAAAATTATCAAATATGCATAACATCCCTAACAAATCTTCTAAAACAAGATATTACGGACCCATTATACAAGACTGGGGAAAACCAAAGGGCAATATTGGGCTAATACCCACAAGAATGGCAAGTTTCCTCAAAGGTTATCCAAACCATGTATAATGATGTGATGTGGTTTTAGGATGTCTAGTCATAATCGGACCTAGAAATTTGGTGTTGTGCAATGGAGATTGCCTTTGTGGGAATGTTTGTGCAAATCATGGATGCATTTTTTCCAGCCCTTGTGCCTTATCTTTCTTTGTTGCATTTTTTACTTCTAGAAGCCCTTGTGAAGAGGACAACGCCTTGGCAGTGGCGAGAGGTGGCAGTACCCTGTCTTAGCGAGAAATGAGAGGTTGGCTCATTGATGAGACCCTTTCAACTGACCCATGCAACCCAAAGGTCCTTTGCCACGGTTTGGTGACGAGATAGTGAAAGCATTGTGTCATCTTTGCTAAATACCTATGAACATAATGGGCGGCTCGTTATGAGACCTCCCACATCCTTGGTTGAGTCTTGCATTTATTTATTTATCATTTTCTTAGGGTCCCTCAATTTCTTATGAGGCTTTTATTGCCTTCCTAGAAGTCCACAGTGAGAAGCATCTCTAGGTTTTCATTTCCTATGGCTTTTATCTTCTACCGGCGCTTTTACCCCACAGGCCTTTAGCCCCTTCTTCCCCACGAGACAAGATGTACACAGATGGTCATCCTAATGGCTAGAACAGGGGAATGGGATAGACCCAATGAGTTTTAAAGATGTAGAGTGATAATATATGAGGGGAAGCTTGGGGCGTGGATTACGCAAACCCCCTTTGGTGGCTAACCACAAAACCCATGAATACCAACTTGCTAAGCTACCCACGATCCACTAACAATGGTCAAGTGGATTAGTGCTGAATCAGCAGTTATACGAAGAAAAGAGATCTAATGCATACATAAGAAGGTTATAAACTTGATCAAATATGATACATACCATGATACCTCTCCGGACTACAATTACCTCATTAGACAAGAGCCCTTTCGTGCAAGCCCGGGCAGTAATGATGGAGGCTAGTCACTTCTTTGTGAGACAAGTCTGGTGAGGAAGAAGAAAGATGGGCCCTCAGGGCCATGCTCAGAATCATCTGCTCTCGTACTCCATGTCTAGGACCATGTGGGCCTGGACATGATCTCCTAGTTATCTAGATCTCCGGGGATAACATCGGCTCCAACTTCGGGGACATCATTAAGCTGCCCAGGCGTATGAGAACCTTAATCTCATGGGCTGGCGGTACACTCACACTTTCGACAAAGACGCTCGGCGACAAAAGGCGAGTGTGTGCCGCAAACCAAAATAGTATATAGAAATTGTGCATACAAAGCAGTAAATAAATGTGCATAAGGCAATCCATAAAATGTAGATGAAAGTAACATGCCTATATGCCTGCTTTGGTGCATGTTGGTGTCAGAACAACCAATGTAGTAATCGACCTCTGATACACCTTTGTGCTTTATCATAAACCAGAATAGTGATACATCAAGCACAAAATGTCATGAGTTAGAATACATGTCATATCATGGGGAATCTCAAAGTCTAACCCATGGAGGCGGGTGGGAGGGTCAAAATCTTGCCAGTCCATCTCGAGAAAAGTACTCAATCCTATCAGAAGGGTCATGAAACGCTGGGTTGACAAACAACTCAAGGACTTATAAAGCTGGTTACCTACTTTCATGCTCTAAAGAAAGGATTGACAAAATAGTAGAGAATTTGGCACGATATCAAGTAGAAGTTGAAGCTGATTGGAAATAGTATTACCCAACCAACCCTTGAAATCGGGTTTGCGGGAGGAAACTCAACACAAAAAGAGTACTTCCCAACTACACCCTCAAAGGAAAAGCAAACTGTAGAAATGTATAGGTGGTTGGTGTGAAAAATCATGAGCAACCTTCTTCAGGCAAACAATGACCTTACTTGTATCAAAGAATCCCCAGACACAGCGGTGATGCGGTAATCATCTTCATAAAAGGGTCCAAATGCTTTCGGCATACTCATCAAACATCTCAAAGTAGGACTGAAGAAATCATCAGAAAGATAAGGTCTTGGGTCATCGCCCAGTGTTTTGAAAGCTACACAAATAAAAACCTCTCATCTCACAGTTTTATAGTCCGAGAAATCGGTGTAGTAGTATAAAGGCAGCGTTTAGGTGATCATAGAGTATTCATAGATGGGATCTGTATCATAACCATTATATCACCTTACGTCCCAATATGTATGAACTCATCAAAATCGGCTATGTCGATATTAGTATCATAACATGGGAAGTCAAAATATCCAATACTTTTGTACTCTTTGTGTCATAAGATAAATAACCATTTAAAACTTGGAAGGGGTAATAATTTACCTCGCTTAATCCTTGTTGAGCAAGAGCTTCAAGTATTTGGAAATCATCATCAGATGAAAGATCTACCTCTACATCTTCAATCTTGAGATAGGAATAAAACAGATCCAAGGGTTCCATTCCTTCTTTATTCTGTGAATCATAAAACGAGAGCATCATCCAAAGGAAAAATAACACCTCATTTTCCTTCCATCTTGTCTTGAGGAGTAGCCAGGATCTTGGAAAGCTTCATGTTGAACCACAGTGGACACTTCATCATCCTTTTGAGGTTCTTGCTCCTCATCAATGTCTTCATCTTCTTTGGTCAACAATTTGTTCCCCATTTTCTTGCGTATCTTCAAAGTTTCATGGGAGACCAGCTCTATCAAGCCGAGAATGTCCATGGCGTTGACCACTGGTCGGAGATTCTTTTCAATTTGGATGGCCATATTGGCGAGCTAGCAAGTGTTTTTTGGATTCTTCTTGCTTAGAAGGAAGCTCAAATGTCCACTGAAGTCCTTTAGCATAGAAATAGACAAGGTATTTCTCTTCAGAACGATGGCTTTGTGGAATCTGAGTAAAGCAATTTCTCGAACTTGAAACCAAAGGCTTTGACAATCTCGGACTCTTTTTGTCTTGCATGACTCCTTATTAATGATTGTATAACCCTTTCATGAATTCAGTTTGCAAGAAAATTCCTTCAAATTGTTCCATAGTAGTGATGTTGGCAATTTGGAAGGTTATTGTACCATCTTACGGCCTCTCCATGCGGGGAAGTGAGAATTTCATTACCATCTTGATATAGGTAAATTGATGGGGAAGTATTCAAGGAATTCCCAAAATCTTATCATGTGAGATTCGGGACATTCTCCTTTGATGTGACAAAGCGAGGAAAATCCTCAACGAGGCATTTCACCCAGGATATCCGAGGATTTCACTCATATCTAAAAGGTCTATAGCTTCAGGTCCCATTGTGAAGTCATTGTTGACTTAGTCATCGATCGTCGCCGGATAGTTTCCTTGAAACTACCAAAAGAAATAGGGAGGAAAGGCTAGTGGAATTAAGCCGAGTATGGAAACACGAATATGTCGTTAGGAATGTAGGCCTTCGGTGTTTCCCGACAGCGGCGCCAAAATGTCCTTACGGTTTGTAGGAAGGTTAAAAGAGCTTGAATCAAGGGTAGAAGCCCGTGAGACTTCCCCAGCCATTGTCACCTCGATGGGGGCTCTTTCTATTTAGGAGAGTAGTCCAGGGAGGGCGTCCTAAAGTAATCTAGAGTTTAAGAAGATAGGATAATGGATCAAGACCATGGGACCATACAGTTACAGCCAAACATGGAATGATCAAGAAGGTCTTCCAGCGATGATGCACGTTTGTGAGACAAGACAAACAAAGCTAGAACGTATTAACTGGAGGTGGATTAGTACTTCATAATATGTGGCCTATTCTCTAATTATACACTTGAGCAAAATGATCCAAAAAGCTATTATTGGCTGAAGTCAATGGTAAACTAAATAAAGACAAATGGCTTATAACACTTCTTCAATAGAGCATAAGAGATAATGAACATTCGATATGTACAATCAATCTTTATGTTAAATTACAATGTAATTTAAATCAAATCTGCTCATACATAATATTGCTGCGTCTCAATATTGTTTCTGTTTATAGATATGACGGCAGCCTTAGTATTGGGTCACAAAATCAGACAATGAGTGGAATGTTTGTCAAATAAGCTTATGGTAACATTTATAACAAGATCTATTTAGCAAGTGACAAAGATCACAGCGTTCCAGAGGAAAGCCAGTCAAGAGTTCAAAGCAAGTGTGATGTCACCATAAATCTGTTGTCATAAAATTGATGTTAACCCTAATTCAGTCTCATTATATCAGCAGGGAAGTGGAACATTTGCATACTTAATCAATAAAAATACTCTATACTTCAATGCCAAACTAATTACAGCCTTTTACACTTGAAAAAGGGTCAGAATGGGGTTGGACTTTATCAGTATTGGCTGCTGATACAGCAGTGATGTCAGCCCTAGTATTCAGATCAGATTTAGAAGCAATGAGTAGGACGTTTTAACAATCAATCTTATGGAGGCAAACCTCTACTCAAAGTCTATTGATCAATGTGAAAATATCTCAACGTTGCAATCTAAACAATAGACCAAAACAATGTGACGTCCTATGATTCTGCTGCAACAAAGACGTCAACCCTAAATCAGATCTGTTATAGAGGCCAAGAGGTAACGTTTCATAGTTTAGACCAATGAAAGTATCCAAAACATTTATGGCTGTAAAGAGGAGAGCCAGCCGCAACTTTTGGTGTAAGCAAGAGTTCAAGAGGCTAGGGGCGTCACTCTAGGGTTTGGGTTAGTAAACTAGTTAGGGTTAGATGCTAGGTTAGTTAGGGTTGCAAGTTTTAGAAGTTTGGAAGATTGTTTTACCCTAAGGCACTAGTCCAAGAGTAAAACGTTGAGATTTTTTGTGCTTGGGTTAATGGAGTCCAATTGAAAGGCTAATGGTTTAGGAAAGGACTCAAACTTGAGAGACAAGAGCTAGGAGTTTTGATGGTGTTGGTATGCTTAGAGCCAAAACCCTAAACCTAAGAAGAAAGGCTTACCTGGGGGTGTAGCTAAGGCTGGGCTAGAGCTTCCCTCTTCTCTCTCTAAGACTTACTTGGCAAAACGGCTGGCTTAGGAGCACAAATCTAGGGCTGAAAAGTGTTGCTCAATACAAGGCTTCCCAAAACCCTGAAATGAAGCCCTAATTTTGTAAAAACTCCAATTAGGCCTAGGATCACTTCTTTCTTCAACTTGACACTTAAAAAACTAACTCCAAAGAAATGAGATGGCTGAATTCTTAGCTGTAAGTAGACTGAACCTCCTCTCAAATCAAATGGCTTAAAGCTTTGTTCATGGGGACATAAAATACGACCTACTTGTGTGTTGGCTCCTAGGGTTTCAAAGGATTAAGCTAATAACAACAAGATAACAATGAATGCAAATGTTAAATCAGCAGCCATTCATTCAAGAGTTTTTGATGAAAAACACACAGATCATGAAGAAAGCAAAATCCAAGCCTAGTTGTAAACCTTCCAATGAACAAGAGCACCACTTGCGAAACAATAGCCTTCCAGAGGTTTAAGCCTCACTCCAAAAGACCAAAATATCCAAGACAAGAGCTAAAAGGCTCTCTGTATGAGAGCAAGTGTGTTATGTTCAAATGAGGAAAGCGTCCTCTGTTTATATGATACTTTGACCTTTAATTTACAAAATAGGTCAACAAATAGTCGACAAGGCCAACAATACATTTTTCAATCATTTGTCACTTTTACATGCTAAAATGCCAAAATAATAGAGAAAATGAAGAAAATTAAAGCCCCTTTAGGAGAGCGGTGGCCCTTTAGGGGCATGATAACCATCAATGAGGAAAAGCGTTGCCCCTCACGGGGCTCCAGAAACTTGTCACATGTGCCCAAGAAGCCTTAACATTTCATGTAGAAATTAGATCCAACTAGCAACGGTGGCGTCACGTCCATCAGTCCATGTCCCTTATGGGGTTGATCCCATAGGCAGTCTCTGCCAAAATGTCAATTTGAGCGTCCTTCTTCTTCTCACGTGCAGAGGAGCTCGTCACCAGCCACCGTCTGCCTCTGTAATCAGTCCATCTGGGCTCTTGACCCATGGAGGTCAGAACAATCATCTCCCCATATTGCGCAGATCCTCTGGTACTGTCATGGGCATGGTCACCTTTATCAAAAGCTTCACGCCCTCGAGAGGCTCATCTGATCCCAGAACTTATCATAATGTAAATCATATTTCATCGGTAAAATTATCAAATATATGCAACATCCCTAAGCTCGATCTTCTAGAGCTCAAAGATATTACCTGAGACCCACTATACAAGGCTGGGAAAACCAAAGGGGGCAACCTATTGGGCTAATACCCACAAGAAATGTGAAGTTTCACTCGAGTTATTCAAACCATGTATAATGATGTGATGTGGTTTTAGGGGATGTCTAGTCATAGTAATCGGACCTAGAGTGGTATGCAATGGGTGCCTTTGTAGGAAGCGAGTTGCAGTCATGGATGCATTTTTTTCCAAGCATATTGTATATCTTTCTTTATTTGCATTTTTTACTACAAGCCTTGGCCGAAAGGACGCCTTGGCTTGGTGGCGGAAGGCATCGGCGTTACCCACTAATTATCTTCACAGCGAGAAATGAGAGGGTTATTTCGTGATGAGACCCCCCTTCAGCTGGCCATGCAACCAAAGGTCCTTTCCCTAGCGTGGTGACCAGATAATAGCAATATCCTCTTTGCCTAAATACCTATGAACATAATGGGCGGCTTTCGTGATGAGACCTCCCATCCCTTGGTTAGGTATTTGCATTATTTATTTATCATTTTCTTGAGGTCCTCGGTTCTTATGAGAGGCTTTTATTGCCCTTCTCGGGGATCCCACAAGAAGCATCTCTAGGTTTTCATTTCCCTGGCTTTTATCTTCACCGGTACTTTACCTCCTGGGCCTTTGGCCCTTCTTCCCACAAGACAGATGTACCCAGATGGTCCTCCAAACGGCCAGACTAGGGGAATGGAATAAATGAGCCCGGTTTAAGATGTCTTAAAGTGATAATATAGAGGCTTGACGATGGTTACGCAAGCCCCTTTGGTGGCTAACCAAAACCCGCCGAATACCAACCTTCAGCCTTACAGTCACCCCAACAATAGTCCAGTGGATTAGTGTAAGATCAAAACGTTATCATACGAAATGAAAGAGATCTAATGCATACATAAGAAGGTTATAACGATCAAATATGACACATACTATGATACCTCGGATAGTATTAGCCATGGAGCAAGAGCCCTTTCCGAAACAAGCCCAGGCCGGTATTGATGGAGAATCTTCTTCAGGACAAGTCTGGTGAGAAGAAGAAAGATGGGCCCTCCAGGGCCATGCTCAAGTCCATCTGCTCTACCATGTCCTAGGACCATGTGGGCCTCGAGACATGATCTCCTAGGTTATCCCTAGATGTCCGGGATAGCAGGTTCCATTGGTGTATCTTGTACTTTCGTGGTGTATCTTAGGATCTATGTGATTATAGACATAAACCTAAGGCCGAAATCAAGGAGTCAACTTTGCAAGTAAACACATACAAACAAGTAAATCAGCAAAGTGTTGTGGCCACCACACTCATTAAAAGTTTAAAATGCACCAAAACCGTGATGTTCTGTCATGTGGCTTGGGAACATTACGATTCTTGCTTACCTTATTGAGGGCACTTCATTGTTGGGACTTTGTTGATATATGTTGTGTATTGGTGAATGCTATCTTGAATCATCTTTTCCTTCCCTGCACAATCAAATCAAGTTAGTTCATTGTTGCTTCAAGTTAGATATAGTTAGTGCTTGTTTCTTTCTTGTCAATAGTTGTATATTATTGTATCTTTATTATTTTTGCATTCCTTGTGTAGATTGTTGTTTTATTCTTTTTGTATCTAGTTGTAAATCTTTGTAAAGTTTTACTTTCTAATCTTTTGTAAGCTTATTTGACCCCTTTGCCCAACCATAGGCACTGGTCTTGTTGTCTTAGGGAAAGGCTTGAATTTGCATTGAAAGATTTACACTTGCATTGTTTTTCCTCTCATATAGGCTAGATCCCAAAATTGTACAACTAATTACAATTAACTCCTAGAATTAATCTTTTAACTCACATAGTAACTGGGGTCTACCCCTTGGCTTCCCTAGGAGTAAGCCTAGGCGGAAGAAGTTCAAGTCAGTGTGATGGGCTTGAACTTGGGCACAATGCCTCAAAGGACACACTAAGTGGATTGGACTTGGTCCACATTTACAAGTATTAACTATAAGAGCGGCCATGAGTTCCGTATATATTTGTTTTTAACATATAGTATTTCTGTTTGTATATTTATTTCATAATTGTACTCACATAGTAACTAGGGTCTACCCCCCTTGGCTTCCCTAGGAGTAAGCCTAGACGGAAGAAGTTCAAGTCGAGGTGACAGTGGGCTTGAACTTAGGCATTGTGCCTCCAAGGACACACTAAGTGGATTGGACTTGGTCCACATTTGCAAGTGTGTATAAGAACGGCAACATGTTCCATTGTATATTTGTTTTTAACATATTTCATTTGTATATTTCATTTCATAATTGTTTAAAGTGTAGATTGTATCTTTTGTTTCATTGTGATTAGTTCATCTAATTGTATACTTGTTGTATAGTTTTCATTGACTCTATTTCAGCCAACCTTTAGACACTAGCCTTAGTGAACTTGTAGGTAAAGGGGTTTGCTTGTCATTAAAGCTTTGCATTGCATTACTGCTTGTCATATAGGTTAGGCCCCCCTAACTTAATAATTAAAATTAACTCCTAGATCACATTAATAAACTTACATAGTAAGTAGGGTCTACCCCCCTTGGCTTCCCTAGGAGTGAGCCTAGACGAAAGAACTCCAAGTCGAGGTGACGGTGGGTTTGGACTTAGGCATTGTGCCTCCAAGGACACACCAAGTGGGTTGGAGACTTCTCCACGCTTGTAGGTGTGTATAAGAACGTCAACACATCCCATACACAATCTATCTTGCTATTCGCCCTTCTCTTGCTACAAATCATTAACTAATTTTTCCCATCTTCAGATCTGATTTGTCTTCTTTCTTTCCCCATGATCTAGCTGATTTATTTTTCTTGCATGGAAAAAAAATCAGATTTAAAGTGTGAAGCAAGCCCAATAATTTTTTGCTGCAAATCTTACATCCTTTTCCTTTATTTCTATTATACAAATTGGTTTTTCTTTAAGCAAAATAACATTTTGATGTTTTGGTTATCTTGTTTATGAAGAAGGAAACCATAATTGCCAAATTTTTTGCTTACTAACAGATCTGATTTTTCAAAACAGCAGGCTTTTCTATGTCTGATTTTTCTTTTTCTGCCTTGAATCCAAAACAGACTTGGCGTAGATAACTTAAAATTTTCTGCAGTAATATTTTTGGGACTGTTATCACACAATTTGTAATTGCCCAAAGCCCAAGGCAAGTGGATACAAAATTGGCGTAACTGGGAATGACCTATCACTGTCACCTTAATAGGAAACCCCTTTCTATTTAAGTGTATGTTGCAGTACCCTAGGGGAGACTTCCCTAGTGACCTGAGGGTTTGAGAAGGCTAAGGAAAATGATAAGAGAAAGTCTCTCCCCTCTCACAGGTCACTCAAGTTAAAAGGGTTCTTTAAGTCTTACTAAAGACGAAGGAAGAAAATATTATTGTGTATCTGCCCAGAACAAGACAACAAAGCAAAAAATGGGCACTTTCCAAGTACCAAAATGATATTAGTGCTTCATAAGACAATGAACTCTTAAGAAATGTACTAGCTGATATAAAAATGCAGCAGTATAACAATTTATAACAACAATAAGAAATTTGCAACAGCCACAACAATTATGCTTCAAAATGTTTGATAAAAGACTTGAAATAATAGTTTTTAAATAGGCAAATTGATAATAGATAGTCACAAGCAATTTTAGCAATGCTTAGCTAGCATAACATGTCACTTTTAGGGTTAATTTGTTGTTGTTAGATGGCTGTAGCAATCTTTTGCAACAACAGCAAGTAGGTTAATGATTTAGGTTGATCTAAGGTTAGTAGAAGTTAGTAGGTGTTCAAGAGAAGATGTTCTGAAAATTCTTTGATCAATCAACACTTGTAATGGGTAGATTAGTGCCTTCTAGGGTAATGGAGTCAATGATGGCAGCAGCAACTCTTAGAGGAAAATAGCAATGATAATGTTTAGTCAAAAGGGATGGAAAGGATGAGAGAGGTGTTGGTATCCCAAGGCCTCAAAAATCCAACTCCTAGAGATAATTGCTAGAAAGTAATAAAAATTAGGCGCTAGCGATTTCTCTTTTCTTTAGACAAATTCAGATAAAGAATGCAATAGGCAAATAAAGTAGGGTTACTAGAGTGCTACAATGGTAGGGCTTTAGTAACCACTTCTAGATAGGTGTCTTTCAAGAAATTTTAGCAAGTGGAAGACTATAGAGAATAGTTAGTAACATATGTCTTTCTCCTAGGGTTTCAAGCAAGCAATTTCAAAATCTTTGACATGAAACAAGTAAATTCACCATAAGCATTCATTCACAATAAAGAAATGCATATTTTCTACTTACTTCACCAAGAATAATCAAGCATAAACCCTAATTGAAGATCCTCCACATGAAAATTTGCCAAAATACACCAAGATTTGCCTCTTACAAGAAGTGCACACCACTAAATTTCAGCCAATAACCCTTAAAGAGGGACGAATTTCAGACCACCACTTGTGTGATGAGTGAATGATGAAAAAATGAGATTTTTATCTCTCTATTTATACAACAATTATGACCTTTAATTAATTTTAGGTCATCAAAAGGCCGACATGGCCAAATTACATGAAAAATCCAGTTTCTACACAAATTCAAATAATTAAACCCTAAAATAATTTTTAGAGGTGATGGCATGCCCTTCTAGGGTGACGTTGAGCCTCCTGGGTGAAACGTTGGGCCTCATCTACAAAACATTAGGCCTTCCAAGCCCCTAGATGATGCCACACGTGCCAACTAGCACACAACTGCCTCCATAATGCCAATCCTGACGTTGGGTGACGTCTAGGGTCACAATGGTGACATCATGGGCCTCCCAAGGCCAACGTCCAAGTGGAAGAGCAAGATCCCCCTGGGTCTAGGTCTGCCAAAGTGTCTCCGGTGAAACGTCCTTCCTTTTTCCTGGTGCAAATATTTGACATCTCTTTGTCCCTGGCTAGGTTCACAACATCCATCTGTGGGCTTTCAGCCCCATGGAGGTCCGAGCTAATCATCTCCTCATATGTACCTGTCCACTGGGCATTGTCCTACAACAACAACAAGTACACCCTCCATGCGCTCATATGTCACAGGGATCATAGCAATGTCAATCACATCCAATAATCAAATTACCCAAACATGTGCATCAAACCCCCCTTTACCCAGACAAATGCTCAAAGACGTTATGCAGTTTAACAAGTTGTAATGTTCCCAAGCCAATTTTTTCACTGGAAACAATTACTGTTCACTGTCTACTGTTGTTTGGGTGTGTGTATGCAGGTTTGCTCATGAAGTTGCGTATAGGGTTTATATAATTGATTATCAAAGCATGTCGACATAGTTTTGAAGATGCAGCATAAAGAAAGACAAGATATAACAAGAGACACTAGTATAGAACCAAATAACACAGATCTGACCTTTATTTAGATAATATAGAGAATTTGGTACAACAGATCTACAGATCTGGAAGAATATCAAATAAAGCTTCTAGCTGGAATAAGAGTTGCTACAAAATGCTCAAGACTAAAGATATAAGCCTCCCAAGGCTAGATAATAAGTTGAAGCTCGATACAATATTAACTTCTTTCCCTCCAAGAATCAGGTCCAAACCCCCCTGGCTAAGCTACGCCCTCCTGGATGGCTGTAGAAACCCAATAATTCGACCCTACTGCTGGAAGCCTCTAAATGCCCTGAAACTGGATGGAATAATATATCGAGGCAAGACAAACCCCTTCCTGAAGTCTCAGACTGAAAGGTAGAGATCTGCTCCTCTAATAACTGAAACCCCAAACTGAACTGCACCCTCCTAGAAGAATACAAAGACCCAATAATTCGGCCTCCTTGCAAGGAGCCTCCAAATGCAATGTAACTTGTTGGAAATGTAGATCGGGGCTAGACAAACCCCCTGGTGAAGTCTTCAGCCAAATACTAAAGATATGCTCCTCCAACTAGATAAAAACTTTTCTGCAGTGCGCCCTCCTGGATGATTGCAGACACCCAACAATTCGGTCTCATTGCTAGGAGCCTCTAAATGATATGAAACTTGCTTTGAATGTAGATTGGGGCAAGACAAACCCCCTGATGAAGTCTCCAGTTGAATGATGAAGATCTGCTCCTCCAAACTGACTAAATCTCTTTCCACAGTGCACCCTCCTTCTCTCTAACTCTTGCCAAGCTCCAGTAAATCAAATGGCAAGTAAACCTCTCTCCAAATATGCTAGGACTAATGGCTAAGGCACTACAGAGAAAACCCAGATGCCCAATAATCCACAAACCTCCTCTATCTCCTGGATCGAACCTTTCTTCCTTCAATGGTGCGCCCCCCTTCCTAAAACCCCCTAAGGTTGCACCCTATTCCTTCCCTGACTGCTTGATGGTACCTGTAGCTGTTGTAGAATGGTGTGGGTGGAGTATTGCATCCCCGAGACCAAGCTTGGATCAAGAGAGGTGGGATCGTTCACCACCGAGTTGATCTCTAGGGTTCGTAGTCTCAAAACCCTCAAAATTGTTTGTGCTCAAGAGCCCAAATGCAAAATGTAATAACAATCCAGACTGAATGAGAAGTGCGCCCTTCCTTTCTTTTATACTCTAATTCTATTTCTTTGTTGAGTTAGTTAACCCCTAGGGTTAACTCCTAGCTTTTCCTCACATGCTCTTTTCTTTCCTTTAGTTACCTTTTCTTCCCAAAGTCAACTCAATAATATAACATTGTGCTTAGGTAATGGATTTTGGTTGACTTTGTCCCCATAATGCATGAGACTATAGTCTAGTGGGGACAACTAGACTACTGAGTCTCTCTAACCCTCTTCATCAAGAGGTGGGGGACATTACAGTCTCCCCTGCTAGAAATTGCTTGCCCACAAGCAATTCTGAACCTGTCTCCTATAGCACCTGTTCACCTTCCCAAGTAGCATCCTCAATAGGTAAATTCTTCCACTTGAACAAATATTCCTTGATGTTCCTCTTCCTTAATCTCTTTTCCCGGACTTCTAGTATCTCTTCTGGTACCAGTATCAATTGCCCTTCTTCATCCAAGGGTGGCAGTTCCTCAATAGGAATGATGTGTTTGCCTATGGTTCTCTTCAAGCATGACACATGGAAAACATTGTGTATTTTGCTTCCCTGTGGTAGATCAAGCTCATATGCCACGACCCCTACTTTGTTGACCCTGTATGGTCCAAAGAAGCGGGGTTGGAGCTTTTCTGCGCCACTTCTCTTAATGGATACTTGTATGTATGGTTGAAGCCTTAAGTAAACCAAATCACCAACCTCAAATGTGCGCTCCACCCTATGCTTGTCTGCCTAAACCTTTTGTTGATTATGTGCCCTTTGCAGGTGGTCCTTAAGTTCTCTTAGTATATCCTGACTCTGCTAAATCCAATCCTGAACCATAGGAGCCCTGTTGTCACCAAAGACAATTTCCACAAAGGAGAGGGGATCATAATTGTATAAGGCTCTGAACGGTGGCATACCAATAGACATGTGATGGGTGGTGTTGTAGCAATATTCCCCCAAATGAAGCCACTTAACCCATGCCTTCTACTGCCCTGACACATAATTCTGGAGGTAGCCTTCTACCCACTTGTTGACTATCTCTATTTGGCCATCAGTTTGAGGATGATAGTTGGTGCTAGGGGTTAAGGTTGTACGGTGTACCTACCAACCTGAATAGTTCCTGCCAAAAGGTGCTCATGAATCTACTGTCCCTGTCACTCACAATGGTTTTGGGTAGACCATGTAATCTGAAAACCTCCCTGAAGATAAAATCTGCGACCTGGGTTGCACTGTAGTCTGTGGCAATGGTGAAAAAATGTGCAAACTTGGTTAACCTGTCTACCACCACAAAAATGCAATCTTTGCCCTGTGCTTTGGGCAATCCCATGATGAAATCTATAGATATGCTTTCCCATTTGTGCTCAGGGATGGGTAGTGGTTGCAGTAATCTTGTTGGATGGGTGTGCTCATCCTTGTTTACCTGACAAGTGGTGCATTCCTTGATGTGGCACATCACATCTTCCTTCAAACCTTTCCAAGCGAATCTTTCCCTTATCTTCCTATACATCTTGATGAACCCTTGATGACCTACCACTGGTGAATCATGGCATGCTTGTAGCACCTTGGCTTTAAAGGTTGACTAGGGAACCGAGAAGATTTGGCCCTTGTAATATATGATGCCATCCATAATTCTGAAGTTGTCATCTTGTACCTGTCCATCCATCAATTCACATGCAAATTGGTTCTTTGAGTAGTCCACCAAAAGGTTGGCCTTCCAGTCAATTGAGATGTTGGTCATAGCATAAACTGATGGTCTCCTGGATAAGGCATCTGCCACCACATTATTCTTCCCTTTGACAAACTCAATGTCAAAGTCATAAGCCTGTATCTTGCTAACCCACTTCTGTTACCTCTCATTTAAGTCCTTTTGATCCAAAAAGTACTTGAGACTATTGTGATTTGTCCTCACTACAAATTTCGCTCCTACCAAATATTGCCTGAACTTAGCCAATGCATGCATGATGGCCAACATCTCTTTGTCATAGATGGTGTAGAGAAGCTCAAGACCCCTCAGTTTTCGTCTTTCATAGACAATAGGGTGCCTATTCTGCATAAGCATTGTTCCAATGCCCTCCCCTGAGGCATCACACTCCACTGTAAAGGGTTGTGCGAAATTTGGTAGAGCCGATACCAGGCACGTACTCATCACCTTCTTCATTTTGTCAAAGGTCAACTATGCCTCTGGACTCCACTTGAATGCTCCCTTCTTGGTCAAATCGGTCAAAGCTGCACAAAGTTGAGAGAAGCCTTTGACAAACCTCCTGTAATAGCAACAGATGCCAAGAAACCCCTTCAATTCTGTGAGGGTATTTGGTGTGGACCAGTCAAGTATAGCTTGTATCTTCTCTTGGTGTACCTGTACCCCTTTCACCCCAATGATGTGTCCCAAATAGAGGACCTTTGTCATTCCAAATTCACATTTGGATTCATTAGCATACAAAGATTGCCCTTCCATGATAGCCAGAATCTGTTCTACATGTTGAAGATGCTCCTACCAAGTCTTGCTATAGATCAGCAAGTCATCAAAGAATACTAAGAGGAACTTCCTTAATTGCTTGTTGAAGACACGATTCATGCAAGATTCGAAGGTGGCTGGAGCATTAGTCAGCCCAAAAGGCATCACTAAGAACTCATAGTGACCGTAGTGACATCTGAAAGAAGTCTTGGGTACATCTTGCTCCCTCATATTTATCTGATGATAGCCAGAGCGCAAGTCAGTCTTTGTGAAGTATACAGCCCCATGAAGCTCATCCAATAGCTCATCAATCCTAGGGATGGGCTATTTGTTCTTGATTGTCTTCTTATTCAAAGCCCTATAATCAATGCACATGCGCATGGTCCCATCCTTCTTTTTCACTAGCACCACTGAAGATGCAAAGGGACTGGAACTTGGCCTAATGTGGCCCATGTCTAACAGTTTTTTAATAGCCTTCTCGCTCCCATCTTTTTATTTCTTTGGGTGCCTGAAGGGAGTGGTGATGACAAGTTTCGCTCCCTCCAACTCTATGATGTGCTCAAACCCCCTATCTGGTGGTGCTCCTGGTGGAATGGGTTCAAAGACTTTGTTGTGCCTGTCAATGATTCTCTGAACCTCTGGTGAGTAATGAGTCTCCCCTTTCTTATCCACCCGAACTGATATTCTACATTCGGCTACATATGCAATGTCTTATCTCCTAAAAATGGCCTCCATGCGCTTTGTTGTAACCACCCTAGGTGTGTTTCTTGTCATGCCCCCGAGAACCACCTTTTTCCCATTTTCCTCTATGAAGGACATCTCCATGGTCTTGTAGTTGGTAGTGATTGGCCCCAGCGTACTAAGCCATTGAACTCCAAGGATGATGTTAGTGTCTGGAAGGTCCATCACATAGAAGTCTTGTGCCAAATCATGTCTACCCAGTGTAAGCTTCATTCTCGGAATATACCTGTCACAGGGCATAGTGTGCCCCCCTGCTACTTCCACCCGGAATCCTTCAAATTCAACAGTAGGTATGTGTCTTCTTTGTAGTAGGGTTGAATCGATGAAGTTGTGTGAAGCACCCCCATCAATGAGAACTGAAATTTTTTTCCCCTGTAACACCCCTCTCATCCTGAAGGTGTTGAATTTGGGTACCCCACTGATGGATGCCAGTGTTACCTTCTCATTTGTTGCAAGGTCGTGACTTGCATCTTCATCTTCTGCATTTTCGGTGGGATCTACCTCCATGTTCCGCAGGTGGTCGAAACCTTCATCTTCCTCATCATCAAAAATCACTTCGATGTAGTGTGCCTTGCCTTTGCCCATGCACTTGTGTGTTGGATCCCAAGGCTCTTTGCAAGTATAGCACAACTGCTTCCTCCTCAATTCCCTCCTAGTGGTTTCATCCATTCTACCCCTTCCTCTGTCAAACCCCCTTTGGTCTCTCCCCCCTTGGTTCATGGGAGGTCTTTGGTCTCTCCCCCCTTGGTTCATGGGAGGTCTTTGGTCTCTTCCCCCTGTGTTTAGAGGAGGTCTAGGGGTAAATCTAGTCTTTGTTGTTGATCTCAGGTCCCTTGTCTTCCATATAGCATCCTGAAAGTTGGTAGGCTTAAAATCCTTTACCCAACCCCTTAAGGGCTCCATCAACCCCTCTGTGGAGAGCATCATGAGTCTCGCTTGAGACACATCCTGCACCATAACTGCTATCCTCTAAAACTCCTCTATATATACCTCTGGTGACCCTGTCTACCTGAGTTGGGTGAGTTCCCTGAAATGTAGCTCTAGATCCCCTTGGTCAAATCTGTAAATAAGCCTCTGTGTAAACTCTGTGTAAGCAGTGATCTGATTGTGGCCTAGTGTACTTAACCCATGGTACCACCAATCATGAGCTTTGCCTTCCAAGTGCATGGTGGAAAACTTGATGGCATCCATCCCTCTCATTGGGTTAAGTTGTAGGTAGGTATCAAGTTTCTGCACCCAAGCTTGTGCAGTCACCCTGGAAGATCCATCAAAGTATGGGATTTCCATCTTACCTTCCCTGCGCTCTAGTTCATAGTTATTCATGTGATACGGTTTAGGTTTACCCCTGAATTTGATCCCACAATATTGCTCCAGTGTGATTTGCCTTTGGATCTCTGCGCTCAGTGAGTTATATTCCCTGACATACTGCTCAAAATTGTCCTCAATCTCATTTGGTAGTTGTGTTGTGTCCGGTTATCCAAGAATGTAGGTAGGTAGGGTCTGGGGGTAGTTCTACTGTGTGTTAGCCCCTTAGGAGCTCCTCCTCCAAAACTATGCCCCTCGGTGTGGTAGTCAAAGTTCTTCTCCTAATGAGGTCTAGTTTCCCCATGAGACTCATTGGCTTCTCTGTTTGCATATATTTCTGACCCCTTTCCTGCATGGGTCAAATGTAACAGGACCAGTGAGATCTTATCCTGACTGGCATTTACCCTCTCCAAGGTCTCCTTCATCTCAAACTGCCCTCTACGCATTGCCTCTTGGTTTTCGTGTAGATGGTGCACCAATGCACTTTCTGTCTGGCGTATGGATTGCTGTAAGACTTTTGCAAAGCTTGCTAGGACTTGTGGCTCACTGTCCTCACCTGAACCTTCCATGTCTGCCTCTGGCTCGCCTCTCTGCTTTCTGCATCTACCCATATAGATACGACTGAATTTATGCATGCGTTAATCCCCACTGACTGGGAGGATCAACGCTTTGATACCACTGTAATGTTCCCAAGCCAATTTGTTCGCTGGAAACACTAAATGTTCACTGTCTACTGTTGTTTGGGTGTGTCTATGTAGGTTTGCTCATGAAGTTGTGTATAGGGTTTATATGTTTGATTAGCAAAGCATGTAGACATAGATCTGAAGGTGCATCATAAAGAAAGACAAGATATAACAAGAGACACTAGTATAGAACCAAATAACACAGATCTGACCTTTATTTAGATAATATAGAGAATCAGGTACAACAGATCTGCAGATCTGGAAGAATATCAAATAAAGCTTCTAGCTGGAATAATAGCAACTACAAAATGCGCAAGACTGAAGATATAAGCCTCCCAAGGCTAGATAATAAGTTGAAGCTCGATACAAGATTAACTTCTTTCCTTCCAAGGTTCAAGTCCAAACCCCCTTGGCTAAGTTGCGCCCTCCTAGATGGCTGTAGAAACCCAATAATCCGGCCCTGCTGCTTGAAGCCTCCAAATGCCCTGAAACCCAATAGATCGGGACAAGATAAACCCCACCCTGAAGTCTCAAACTGAAAGGTAGAGATCTGCTCCTCTAATAACTGAAACCCCAAACTGAACTGCGCCCTCCTCGAAAACTGCAGAGACCCAATAATTCGGCCTCCTTGCTAGGAGCCTCCAAATGCTATGTAAATTGTTGGAAATGTAGATCGGGGCTAGACAAACCCCATGGTGAAGTCTTCGGCTGAATACTGAAGATCTGCTCCTCCAACTAGCTAAACCCCTTTCTGCAATGCGCCCTCCTGGATGACTGCAGAGACCCAACAATTCAGCCTCACTGCTAGGAGCCTCCAAATGATATGAAACTTGCTGAGAATGTAGATCGGGGCAAGACAAACCCCCTGGTGAAGTCTCCAGCTGAATGATGAAGATCGGCTCCTCCAAACTGACTAAATCTCTTTCCACAGTGCGCCCTCCTTCTCTCCAACTCTTGCCAAGCTCTAGTAAATCAAATGGCAAGTAAACCTCTCTCCAAATATGCTAGGAATATTGGTTGAAGCCCTGCAGAGAAAAACCCAGATGCCCAATAATCCAAAAACCTCCTCTATCTCCTGGATCGAACCTTTCTTCCTTCAATGTTGCACCCCCTTGTTGAAACCCCCAAGGTTGCGCCATATTCCTTACCTGCCTACTTGATGGTACCTGTAATTGTTGTAGAATGATCTGGGTGGAGTATTGCATCCCCGAAACCAAGCTTGGATCAAGAGAGGTGGGATCTTTCACCACCGAGTTGATCTCTAGGGTTTGTAGTCTCAAACTCTCAAAATTGTTTGTGCTTAAGAGCCCAAATGCAAAATGTAATAAAAATCCAGAGTGAATGAGAAGTACGCCCTTCCTTTCTTTTATACTCTAATTCTATTTCTCTGTTGAGTTAGTTAACCCCTAGGGTTTGTTATCTCCACTTTTTAGGGATAACTAGGAGATCATGTCTCAAGGCCCACAGGTCCTAGACATGGAGTACCGAGAGCAGGATTGACCTGAACATGGCCCTGGAGGGCCCATCTTTTTCTCCCATCATTTTTGTCTTGACAGTAGCAGCAGCATCCATCACCATCGGATTGGTCCTGTATCAGAAGAGGTTCTTGCTCCATGAGGTAATTCGTCCAAGTATCATGGTATGTGTCACTTTTGATCATTGAAACCTTTAAATATATGCATCTGATTCCTCTTATCTCTAACAACTGCTTGGATCTTACATTTGCTCACTTGACCATGTTTGGGGGGATTGACAGGATGCCCTAGCAAGCCTGTGTATATAGGTTTTGGTTTGCCACTGGGGGAATTTCTGAAAAGCCATCGTCCGCTCCCGTCATAGCACCACTCTTACATCTTGTTTCCCGCTCACCTATCCCATTCCCCTTGTCCAGGCATTGGGTTGACCTATTTCAGGACTGCACCTTACCGCGTGGGAAGAAGGGGCTAAAGGCCAAGAAGGTAAAAGCAAGCTGGTAAAAGATAAAAGCCTAAAAAATGAACCTCGAGATGCTTCGCCCAGGGATCCTTGAGAAAGCAATAAAAAGCTTCTCAGCAAGAAACAAGAGGCACCCGAAAAAATAATAAAACAAGACCTAATCAGAGGATAGGGGGTCTCATCACGAGCCAGCCTATTAGGTCCATGGGTACCTA
>SNQJ01S0119183.1:42681-53909 GCA_010110895.2 Picea sitchensis
CTTGCCCTGGTGGAGAATGCCTCCCTAGCTGAGAGGGAGTGTTGTTGATTGCAGCTTCATGAGACATTCTCCAGGTCGTTCTCCTCTGGACTAAGTTGAGACGATACAAGTCAGGCCCAATAAAACCCCTCAATATCTCCCGAACTCTCTGTCACCCTTGTCTGCCTACCCTGGTAGGCATAACACTCTGTAATGTTATAATGTCCCAAAATGGGGACATTACAGAATTAACCTTAGTGCATTCCATCGTAATGTTGAGTCCCTCCCTGTGAGGGCCCGAGCTCATATTTTTTTAACTTTTTTAAACTGGGATTTTCCTGGCACCCTTGTTGTCTGCATGTTGTAACCACCTTGAATCCTGATGCAATGGTTTGTCCTCTGAAGATTTATATTAATTTTTTTAAAAGGAATACATCTCTACAATAATAGAGAGAGGAGAAAATATTAAGGTAGAAATCTTGCACTTAGTGTTGGAGGTTTTACTAAAAGTTCTGGAGTTTTCAAGTTTTTTAACTTTTATCCTACTTGGGCACTCTCATGGCATTATCGCCAATAGAACTTGTTGTGAGAAATTATTGGTTACAATGCAGACATCCCTTACCTTCAAAAGGTCCAGAGTGATAATTTTGAAGAATGGTAAGTAACTTTGGTCAAAGAACTGAACCCCTATAAAAGGGGTCAAAGCATAGACAATAAACAAGTGTTATAGCTGGCTCAAATAAGGACAGCAGTATGAAGTTACTTGAACAACAGATACATCTGCATACACAGAAGATGTATTTGGAAGCTACAGATGATAGCAGGCTGCAAAGTTTAGTGTGTGTCTTAACACCAAGCAAGTTCAAGGTAAGTTCAGGTATGTACCATTTGCATTTAATCATTGAATTTGAAATAAGTATGTGACTATTAAAGACAACAAGAAGAACTGTGATTATCCTACTATCGTGTTTATGGACCGGTGTCTTAAAGGAGTATTGTCATAATCTAAATTGTTTTTGGTTACATGACCAAGGAAGTTGTGATGTCATCATATACTTATTGATGTAAGCTAGGTCATTTTTCTTGGTTTGGGAACCCTACAGATCGAGAGTCCTGAGATTGTAATTGAGCCATTGTCCTTGGAACAAGAGCTCAGTAAGGTTATACATGTCCTCCATTGTTTGTATCCTGCAGTTTTCCTAAGAAAAGACTTGGTTAGTGGATAGTGAGGTTACATAACAGAAGCATAACCTGGTAAAAGTTTTGACTCATCTTTTCATTTTAAACTTGGTACAGACACCAAGTACATCTTGAAGAGATACGACAACAAATCAGAGTTAAAGGATCTTGTAGGTTCAGAGGGAGCCAGTTTGCACATGCAGGGAGGCAAACATTTTATGAGACTCAGAGGGAGGAGTCCCAGTGTGTGGATTAGGCCATGACATGCAACAAATGGCAGTATTGAAAAGCTAGAAGGAATTGACTATGACGAGATCTCTGCTCCCGTTACCAGTTGAGCAAGAGGTTTATATCGAGCAGCCTGGGGGTTTCGTGACCCATGGAAATAATTCCATGTTTACAAGTTAAAGAAAGTTTTGTGTGGATTGAAACAAGCTCCAAGAGTTTGGTATGGAAGAATTGTCATTCTTCTTCAAAGTCTTGGATTCACCAAGAATATAACAGATCCCAATCTTGGTGTGGCTGATGGGATACGAGCCCAGGTCTCCAAGGACAAAGATTGTGCAAAATCATCTTGTTACCTTAGTATTATGTGTGGATGATCTATTCCTTATAAGAGAGGAACATTTGGTAGCTCAGACTAAGAGGGAGCTCTCAGCAGAATTTGAAATGAAGAAATTAGGTCTTATGCATTACCGTCTTGGCTTAGAGGTGTGGCAGAAACATGGCTCAGACCCAGAAGACCTCTCCATTTATCGTCGGATCATTGGGTCCGTGATGTATCTAGTTATACCAGACCGGACATATGTTATGCAGTGAATGCTCTCAGCCAGTTCTTGTGTGAACTGAAACATATTCTCAGATATGTTCGTGGGGACTATAGCCTATGGGCTTAGATACACCTCCAGTAGAGGTGTAATGCTTCATGGATATACAGATTCAGATTAGATAGGCAATACAGTGGACTGAAAGAATACTTCTGAATATTGTTTCAGTTTGGGTTCAGCTATGATCTCTTAGTCCAGCAGGAAACGAAGCTCCATAGCCTAGAGCACTGCAGAGGCAGAATACATTGTTGCAAGTGCTGCCAGTAGAGAAGCAGCGTGGCTCAAAAAGCTACTCTCAAATTTGTTCAGTGTTGAGTTGGAACGCACAGTAATCCACAGTGATAACCAGAGTTGTGTAAAGCTCTCTGTGATTCTTGTGTTTTCATGACAGAACGAAACACATTGAGATGAGATATCACTATGTTCGGGACATAGTGCAAAAGAACATTCTCAGTATTCAGTATGTTCCGACGGCGGAACAAACCACAGATATTTTGACCAAGCCTCTCTCATTGACAAAGTATGTGTACTTTCGAGACAAGCTTGGTGTTGTTGAGAATGCCTCTCTTGCTGAGAGGGAGTGTTGAAATTAGTGCAGCTACAAGAGCCATTCTCTGGAGGATAGCTAAGCCCCTAACTGAGATCTAGGGCCCCCAGTGCACTCCTGGGGTTTCTTGGTTTGGGACCAAGTAGTTAGAGCCATGGAAAAACACCCTAGTTAGGGCCCATAGTGTATTGTTGGGGTTCTTGGTCAAGGACCAAGCAGTAAGTCCCTAGATGTGTTCTAGGGCCCCTGGATGTGTTCCAGGGAATCCTTGCTCGGTGCCTGGATTGATCCTTGGATGTGTTCCTTGGTGGTTGATGATGTAAGTCCCTAGATGTGTTCTAGGGCCCCTGGATGTGTTCCAGGGAATCCTTGCTCAGTGCTTGGATTGATCCTTGGATGTGTTCCTTGGTGATTGATGATATAAGTCCTTAGATATGTCTAGGGATAACGGATGTTCTAGGGAATCCTTACTTAATGCATGGGTTGATCCTTAGTCTCTTATACCTTGGTGGACAAGACCCTAGAAATGTTCTAAATTTGGATGTGTTACGAGAAACACGGTCTTGGACTAGGTAGATCTTAGTGAAATACCAAGATGTGATGTGTGATCATGTTCTCTCTCTGGGGATGGTCCATGAGGACCTAGGAGTAAGCTAAGAAGATGGACATGCCACATTGTTGATGTGCCCTCTCTTGTACAATGATGATAAAAGTTTATAAGTCATTTTGAGGACTTACATTGGACATGTTTTGCATTAAGGACCACTATGACTTTTGTCTTAAAAGTTCCCCTTTTGCTTGTTTTTGATTTCCCTCTTGTATCATGTAGTGTTGGGGTTTTTATAAGTCACTTTGACGTATTTGACATTTAATTAATATTTGTAATCAATTAAATTGTGATTGATGATATAAGTCCCTAGATGTGTTCTAGGGACCCTGGATGTGTTCCAGGGAACCCTTGCTTAATGCATGGGTTGATCCTTGGTCTTGTACCTTGGTGGACAAGACCCTAGATGTGTTCTAGGGCCCCCAGATGTGTTCTGAGGAAACCTGGTCTTGGACCAGGTAGATCTTGGTGAAATACCAAGATGTGATGATGTGTGATCATATTCCTCTCTCTCGGGATGGTCCATGAGACCTAGGAGTAAGCTAAGAAGATGGGCATGACCACATTGTTGATGTGCCCTCTTATGCAATGATGATAAAAGTTTATAAGTCATTATGAGACTTCTGTGGACATGTTTTGCCATTAAGGACCACCTTGACTTTGTCTTAAAGTTCCCCCTTTGTCTGTTTTTGATTTCCCTCTTGTATCATGTAGTGTTGGGGTTTTTATAAGTCACTTTGACTTATTTGACATTTAATTAATATTTATATTAATTAAATTGTCATTATTTTAATTATTTTAATTTTTCCCTAACCCCTTTCCTTAACTATAAAAGAAACCCTCCCCCTCTCATTTCTTTACATACTCTCACTCCTCACTCTTCTATTGCTGCGGCTACCTCAGTTATGCTTTCTCTTGGTGATGGTGTGGTCTCTCCATTGGAATCTCTGTTTCAGATCTGAGGTTTATAGCTTGGACACCTACTTGGCTGGGAGCTTTCTCTGATTTTTTTGTTTGCTGGTGTAGAGGGCCGGATCTCCTCTTGACTGCCCAGGCCTGCCGATTGACCTCTCCCATTAGCTGCCGGTCTATAAGAGCCACAGGCTGACCCTTGGCTGTGCTAGGGTTCCGCGGCCTCCTTTAAAGGTTGTCGCTGGGTGTGTTGAGGCACCAGCTCCTCCTCCTCTTCAATGGCGGCTCCTCCTCTTCCATGTGTTGTTGTTGAAGGGTTTTTCTGTCCCTTTGTGGAGGGTTTTGCTGTCTCTTTTGTGAGTTTGTTGTCCCCCTTGCTGAAGGGTTTGCTGAATTTGTTGTTCCCCTTTGCTGAAGGGTTTGCTGGGTTTACTGTCCCATTTGTTTGCTGGGTTGCTGTCCCATTTGTTTGCTGGGTTGCTGTACCTTTGTTTGCTGAGTTTGCTGTCCCATGGTCTGAAGGGTTTACTGTCCCATGATTTGAAGGTTGCCTTTGCTGCTGGGTTTTACTGTCTCATTTTTTGGACAGCAGTTAAGTGTTCACTCCAGCATTTACTTGTGCTCCTCCCCTTGTCGTTCTTATAATAGAGATCAAACCCCTAGAGGTTTGATCCATGAACCATAAACTGATTTTCTGAGCATATTAAAGAGGACTACAACCACACATGTGAAAGGTGCATTCTTCATTGGCTAAGAGGTAAGCTAAGGTTTGTTTTCTGCTCTTAGAAATTTTGTTTATACTCAGAACTTAATTTTATCTGTTTATGTCTTTGTTTAAATGTGCTGATCTGAATTTATACTAGTGAACAGAATTGAAAAAGCATCATTGTTTTCTCTATTTTCCCTAAATCTAACACCTTCTTACTCCTCCTAGCAACCTTTGCAAGTTAGCTTATCCAAGAAAAATGTGATAGATCTTAATGGAGGTCATATGCCTTTATACTCCTCCAATGGTTTAGACAATAATAACCATAAAACAAGAAGGAAAACCAACAATATGCAGAAATTTCCTTACCAATTCCAATAGATAGCAAGGTAAACCCTCTTCTACCAAGAAAATTCCACCACAAAGCAAGAACAAACATCCAAGAGAGATAGCGCACCACTTCTTCCACAAGAGACAAGTGCTAGCATCCAAAATAGCATAAGAGAGAGAAAGTGTGATTTTCCTAAGAGCGGCGAAAATTTCAGCCCAACACTTATGTAATTCTCAAGTGTGTTGTTGTTCAAATGAAAGTGACAAGGTCTATTTTTATAGGTGACCTTGTAAAAACAATTTGTCCACTTAACTTAGGGTAAAACACAAATTAGGGAGGCCGACCTCCTAATTTTCCCCTTTACAAATCATAATTTAATTTTACAAAAGAAGCAAGCCCTAAAAGATGATGTCACCCCTGTAGGGGTGACGTTTTGGCATGGTGAGCAAATCGTTGAGCTATTTGAGGGAAACATTGGGCCTCCAAAGAACAATTCTTCAAATTGCAAGGGTCTTCCTCCATCAAAACATGCCAAGTCCATCAAATCATCCATCGCCATCAAACCCCAACTTTCCAAGTGTGACGTCTGTTATCGCACAAGTTGTAGGTTGGGCAAAGCTCGACCCAACCATCAATTGGCGACAACTAGGAGAGAACCTACACACTGTCACCTTAGGCAGTTGTTCCCGTCACTTTAGAGGTGAGGTAGTACCCTCAAGGGGGGAATCCCGGTGACCCTAGGGGGGATTGAGACGGAAAGTGATAAGAATGAGTGGATGTCCCTAGAGGCCAACTCTATATGATAGGAAGAGCTTGGAAAGGGATCTTGGGAAGGTTTAAGGATTGCCAAATTTTTTGAGTGACCCGCCGAGAGTGAAGTACCTGCCCGGGACACAATAAACGCCAAGGATACTTGCAATATGTTAATTGGACAAGCAAGTTAAGCTTGTCATCCCTAATTGCAGAAATAGTAAAAGATATATATCATCTCAATAAAGATAACAAGGGATGCAATATAAGTGCTAAGAATATGATAAAATAAACAAGAGGGAAGCTAGTGAAAGCTAGCTCAACTCACCAATGATTAAGTAATAACTTTAGCACAAAGAGGGAGGCTGAAACAAAAGGTTGTTGCAGTAATATTATCAGCCTTATGGCTGTAGAAAACCAAGCTTAACAGCATAAAAATCAGCCACAAGAAACCACCTCTAACTAGCCCAATAGGTGCGCTAGACTTAGTAGAGAGTTAGGGAGAAGTTAGGGCTAAATCCTAGGGTTATTTTAGGAGTTATAAGTGTTAGAAGGTTAGTTTTCTGCAGCCCTATTTGCTGTAGGTTAGTTTTGTAACAGCAGCGAGAGTTTGTGGTTGAAAGGGGGCGCCTCAATGAGGCAAGGGAGCCAAAGGCTCAAAGAACACTTTCCCAAAGAGACAACATCAAAACTTGAAAATTTCACATTTACCAAGGCTGCAATTTATTTCTCCAATGCAACAAGTAATGACTAGTTCCTTCAAAAATTCGGTTAATGGAGTCAAGCAAAGAAAGAGCTAGAGATACTACCTCCTTGCGGGTGTAAATCTTCTAACTCCCCAAGGCAAGTATCTCTAGCTAGGGTTTAGGCTAAGAGGGTGTATGCCCTTATACTTCTCTTAGCAAACCCTTGTTAAACCAATAAAATGTAAGCATAAAATGATGGAGACTATGGTGGGGGTGTATGCCCTTATACTTCCCACCTAGCTCTAGCAAATAACCTTGACTTGAATAACAAATGATAGCACAATGTAAAAAGCCTTACCAATTCAAGGAAAAAGCTAAGACAAACCACTACAATAGCTAGATAAAAGCCTTCCAAGGCTAGCGCATCACTCACATCAACCAATAATCAAAGAGATAGCCATATACAAGAGCACAATAGAGAGAACTAGTCAAAGATAGCAAAAATTTCAGTCCAATACTTCTCACAATGGGAGAGTTATGTTTTTAAAATGAGATCTTATGATCTCTATTTATACAAAATGTCACCAAAATAGTTTGTCCACATAATTTTAGGGTAAACCACAAGACTAAGGGTCAACAACCCTAATCTTTCCCCTTTACACAAATAATATTAAACAATTCACTTCAAATTCTACTTTTTGCACAAATGAAAACCCTAAGGGTGACGTCACCCCTTTAGGAGGGACGTTTTGGCACCTTTAGGCAAAACGTTGAGTTGGAGATGGTAGGGTTGGGCCTCCAAAGTCCATGTGTCTCCAATCCACCCTTCTTCTTCATGATCCAAGGGTTTCTTCCTTGAAAACATGCCATGTGTAGCCACCACCACCTCAAGCCTCTCAAGCATGACGTCATGTCTCCAAAGGATGACATTTTGCCTCTCCTAGGAAAAACGTTTGGCATGTGAGGGATAGGTCATGTCTCTCAAGTCATCTTCTAGGCCTCCAAAGGTACATCTCTCTCATCCAGCATCCGGGCCCTTGGCATCCAACCTATGGGCTTCAAGCCCCATGGAAGCCCAAGCTAGGCTTATTCCTCCAAAACTGTCCACCAACTAGGTCATGCAAAGACAAGCAAGCACGCCCTCCAAGGATCTCAAGTCAAAATATCATGATGAGTAAATCAAATCAATAAATAAGCCACCTAAGCATGTGCATCAAAGATTACCATGTCAAGCATTATTTTACTCTTGTGGGTCCCCCTTTTCTTATAGATAAGCGTTTCATTGCTTTCTTGGGGGATCCATGGGCGAAGCTTCTGGAAGGTTTATACATAGGCTTTTATCTTTTACTCAACAACAATCCCTCTAGGCCTTCAACCCCTTCTTCCCATAGAATGAGGGACAACCCCTTCTTGGGTCAATACACCCTAAAATCCCAAGAGATAAGGAAATGGGGGGTTTAAGTGATGAAAAAGTGGTAAGTATGGCTGGGAATGGTAGGATGGCTATTTAAGGGAGTTCCTAGTAGCAAACCCAGTCCCAAGGGTGACCACTTACTAGGGAACAATGTCAACCACCAAGGTGAAACATGGAAAAAGGCATAGTATCCAAGCATATGTCATGAAATCTAAAGCAGTCTAAGATACAACATACTCAAATGCCTCAAATATTGAAATGACACTCACGATAATACCTGACTTGTACCTCATGGAGAAAGGCCCAGTGCCTCTCGAAAGCCAGCTAGTGTGGTGGATGCCATCTGAAAATCTTGACCTCTGTGGTGGTGAGAAGGGTCTCCATCTGTGTAACTGGATACCGTTGGTCGTGTACTCTCTTGACACTCCATATCTACAACATGAGGGCCTAGAGACATAATCTCCTTAGTTATCCCACAAAATGGGGATAACAATGGCATACCCTAGAAAAGAAGGATAAGGCCTCCAAAGGCAAACGTTGGCGCTAGGAAACCTAGCGAGTCACCTCCAAGGGTTACTCAAGTGCCTCCAAAGGCAACGTCCCTCATCCAAGTTGTTCAAAGGAGAGGGGTCTGACCTATGGGCTTCCTACCCCAAGTGAAGGTCCAAGTGACCCTATGCCTCCATGATTAAACTTTTACCTGTCAAGGATCTGCAAAGACAAGCAAGTACGCCATCCAAGGGTCCACAAGTCACAACATCATGCCAAGTAATCCATATCTAATAAAACAACCACCTAAACTCGTGCATCAAATCCGCCCTTTTCAAAATAAACAAATGCTCAAAGACCTTATACAATTTTCCAAATTTAGATATGGGAGGGGTGTCAAAGTGCCCTATTGGGTAAACCAATTCCTCAAGTAGGGGAAGTTTCCAAGGAGAAGCCTCTCTAGGTCATGTAATGAATATGAGGTGGATGGGTTTAGACTTTTAGGTATGGGATTTCATGACATACAAGGGCTCGTATTGTCTCATTTATGGGCGCCTTTGTTGAGGGCTAGCCACGTCACTTTTCTCTTTTTGTTTTAAGGAATATTTTTTCCAACCCCTTTATTAGCCATTTATTTTGCATGTGTCACCAAGTTAAAGACAATAAGGGGCACTAAAAAGGAAATGCATAGCCCACATACGCTCTACCTTGGTTTGCATGCCTTTCCAAGTTGAAGTCAATAAGGGGCACTAAAAAGGAAATGCATAGCCCACAAACGCTCTGTTTTCGTCCTTATACACACTTGCAAACGTGAGCTTGAGTTCGGCTCACTTAGTGTGTCCTTGGAGGCACAAAGCCTAGGTTCACAGCCCACGCTGTCACTTTGACCGGAACCTCTTCCGTCTAGGCTTACTCCTAGGGAAGCCAAAGGGGATAGACCTTAGTTACTATGTGTGTTAGAGTTAGGTTCTAGGAGTTAATTTTAATTGGGTAAGGTTAGAGGGGATTCTAATCCTAAGATGCTAAGGCAAACATGCAATATGCAAGGGTTAGCATGAAAGTCAAGTCCTTTCCCTAGGTCAACTAAGACTAGTGCCTAGAAATTGGGCAAGGGGTCAACTATGTTAAAAGGGTGGTTCTTTACAAAATATTACAAGTTTACAAATTTACAATAAAGAATATCATATACATGCATTTACAAAATTTACAAGTTAAACAAAAGAATAATAGATTACAATTTATACAAAGCAAAACTAACCAAGTATGTTTAATGTGTGCAAGATAAAGAAGACTTGAGCATTAATCACATCATCATTTACACTAGATCATCAACATATTACTTCATCAACAAGATTATTAAGATTAAGCACAATTACTATGAAGAAATGAAGACAATCTACACTCTTTACTATTAAACCCCCCAAATATTATTAGATGTGGCCAAGGGATTAATAGTTAGGCTTTTCTTAAAGATTTTAAGTTAATTGGCTTTCACCAAAGCCTCCTCCTCCTATTGCCAAATAATTGTCGGGTGCTCAAGATAGTAAGGCAACGAGGCCCACCCTAGCTTCCACGGTCAGCCCTGACAGTAAGAGTACTTCCCGGAGAGGACACCCACCTGGAGCACCACGGGACAGTGCCCTGCCACTACCCTCCGTTGTTTTCCTCAAACCCGTTTTAGATGGTGGAGATGGTGGTCTAAGGTACCCTAAAATAGTCTATTAAGTATATATGATAGTTAGGTAGACTTTTAGGTGATTATAAGAGTGTTTTGAGAGTTTTAAAGTACTTAAAAAGTGCAAAATAATGAGATGGCCGAAACTGAAAATGCTCAAAAATGTGTTGTTAAAGCTTTAACCATAAAGTACATCAACACATAAGAAGTAAATGAGATACAAGGCTTAAAGAGATAGATACATTTTACATCACATTGGTTGATTAGATACCACAAATTTAATGGCAAGAACAGCTTGCCTTATGAGATGAGAAGAAATAAAATTTAATGTGTTTGCCAAGTTAAGCCATTCAAGAAACTCAAGCCCAAGACGTGGCTATTAGGAGATATCAAGCAATAAACACGATAACCACTTATTGATTAAACACCATAAGAGATATAAAACATGAGATTAAGATATATGTGCTTAAGAAAAAATTAAAAAGCTTGAATGAAAGATAAACAAACTAGAGCAAGATAGATATTAAGTGTGTTGTCCAATGGGCTTAAGATGTGAGATCTGATCTAAAGCATAAACATAAAGAGCATAAAACCACTTAGATCAATCACATGACATGAGAAAAATAAAATTTAACACTTATCCTTACCTCTTTGGGGGTTTCTTACCCAACTAGGTAGGTTCTTAATTATCTTGTCTTGTAACTTGTTATTAGGGTTTTCTTAGATCTTATTATTTGGATAACTTAGCAAGAGATATGAGCATGAGAGAATGAACAACAAACTAAAAAGCAAGTTAGATCTACAAGCAATCAAACACTACCCACGTGGGGTTGAGAAGGTGCCCACACCTTCTAAACCTCACAGCCAAGCTAGGGAAAAAACTCAACAAAAATTGAAATCAAGCTAGATCTACCCACGTCCTAGCCTACCCACAAGCTTGAAGAAGAGGGGAGGCCGTACCACTTCCCCTCTTACACCTCAAGCCCAACTAAACAAGCAAACAAAAAGAAAAATGCACTACTTGAGCTAGAAAGAAGACTAGAGAGTAAGAAATAGCTACCAAGTTCCCCCAAGGGGTTGTTGAGTGTTGTATGTGTCTTTTTGGGGCAGCCAAGAGCCTCCTATC
>SNQJ01S0119184.1:0-21285 GCA_010110895.2 Picea sitchensis
TGCGACAATATGGACAATTTTGTCCATAACGCCGCAAATAAAACGTCGGAATTTTTACAATATGTAGTAGTGTATAATCCTTGAGTTGTTAACACCTCTAGTCTGATAGAGGTAGTTAATGTTTTTGTTCTTTAAGACTGTTAAGAGGTCTCTAGAGAGCAAGGAGGAGATCTCGAGGCCCATAATAAAGTATTTTCCTATTAAAATTGAGTGCCTAGACCCAGGAATCCAACTCAACCAATGAGTAATCAAATGTAAATACTTTAATAGATTTTTCCAAGTCTGAAAAGTAGAGATCGATCTAGTGGTAGCTGATCTGAACCAAGTAGAGACTAAAACAAAAGGTAGATATTTGTCTTTGATTACCCTATGCCAAATACCATCCTTCGTCAACGCTCACCACAGAGAGTTTGTTGCCAATGCTCTATTAAAAAGAAAAATATTTCTTAATCCCTAGCCACCCAGGAGCTTAGATTTGGTAATAGTTTCCCAACTACACAGGTGCAAATGTTGTTTTTCACTACAACTAGACCAAAGAAAGTTGAAATTAAAATTCGGATCTTATTGAGCACAGAGTCAAGAATGGCAGCCAGTGCCATCCAATAAACTGGTTGGATTTCAAGTACAACTTTGATAAGTATGAAGCGACCTCCAAGAGATAACCATATGTTACACCAATGCCCGATCCTTTTTTCAAACTTAGCTAATAATCATCTCCATTCAATAGTCTTGTACTTTTTAGCTTTTATGAAGTGTTCGAGATATCTAAATTCTTCTGAGAGATCAAAAAATTTGTATGGAAAGGCTTCTTTAAACTTTTCTAAAATCTCCCCTTTAATTCCAGAAAAATGAAAGGTAGACTTTGTCAAGCGAATTCGAAAAACCACAGTATTATCAATTGAATGCCAACGTTTTGGATCCATACCAAGATCCATCATCAGGACAAGAAGCATGGGTTTAATTGTGAGAAGAGAAGGTTATAAATATCTAAATTTGGTGGGAAAATTTTGTGTTGGCTAGAGTCTTTTGGTGAATATTTTAGATTAGGTTTATTTAGTTTAGTTAAATTTAGGGTTTTCTAAAAAATATCTTTAAAATTTTTATTTAGAATTCTTTATTAAGATATTTTAATTTTTGTTTTTTTTTAATTATTTTGTAATCATTAATTAGAATGTGTATTTTTAGTAAGTTTGATAGTGATTTAATAGGTTCAAGGTAGATTTAAATGTTAAAATTTTTAGTAATTTGATAGTGATTTAATAGGTTCAAGATAGATTTAAATGTTAAATTTTTTAGTAATTTGATAGTGATTTAATAGGTTCAAGGTAGATTTAAATGTTAATTTTTTTATTTATTTAGAAAACCCTAATCTAATTACTATAATGGTGCAAGTTGAGGTTTATTTATTAATACATTAACCATTACAAAAGACTCTAGCTGACACAAAATTTTCCCGCCAAACTTAGATATTTATAACCTTCTCTTCTCACAATTAAACCCAAGCTTCTTGTCCTGATGATGGATCCTGATATGGATCTGAAACGTCGACATTCAATTGATAATACTGTGGTTTTTCCGAATTCGCCTGAAAACACTCTTCACCACAAAAATCTCAGCAATCAGACTTTGTCAAGTTTACCTTCATACCCGATGCACTGCAAAAGAGTTTTAGAAGGTCATGTATCTCCTTCCATTCCTGTATAGAAGCCTTTGTCATGATAAGTACATCGTCCACAAAATATAGATGAAGTATATTAACAATCCTGGAAACCTTCAACCTCAACAGCTTCTCTTCAACCTGTCCTTTCTTAAGCAGCAAACTGAGACCTTCCATTACTAAAATGAACAATAGCAGAGATAATGGACAACCTTGGTGCAGACCTCTGCCACTCTGAAAAAATGGAGTAGTCTCCCCATTTATTAGAACTGCAAACTTAGGACTGATCACACAACTCAGAATCCAATTGGTAGTTTGAAGACTAAAACCTGTTTGAAGGAGCATCAATCTTAAAAATTCCCAATTAATACAGTCGTAGGCTTTCTTTAGATCCAACTTCAAGATTAATGCCTTCAACTTTTTCAACTTAATACTATGAAAACATTCATGAGCTGTGTCGATGGCATCCAGTATCCGTCTACCTTTTAAAAACCCCAATTGTTCTCTCGACAGAGTCCACGAAAGTATAGGTTTTAATCTATTTGCAATAATATTTGCTATAATTTTATAACATGGATTACAAATAGCTATAGGTATATAGTCACCAAAAGAAGAAGGCTTATTTAATTTTGGAATTAGTGCCAGAAAATTCAAATTTATAGAGCTTATCACCTCTCATCGCTTCCTAGAATCCTCCACCACTTCCAGCTATTCATCCCCGACCAAGTCAAAAAAGTGAGTGAATAACTCAATTGTCCAACCATCAGGCCCCAGACTTTTGTCCTTTTCAAAAAGTTTGAGTACCTCCCATAATTCTTGCTTTTTACAGGGTCTATCAAGAAGTAAAGAGTCCTCCTCGGTAACTACTCCAGGATAAAGTTTGGCTGTGAAGACTTGATCAATGATACTAGCATGTTCAACTTCCTCAAAAAAACTTGTAAAGTGTCTGGTTGCCTCTTTTTTGATGGCATCTTGTCCAAAATGGACCTGCCCATTATCATCCAAAACTTCCCAAATATGTTTACTATTCCTTCTATAGCTTGCAAAGTGATGATTTTTTTTTGTATTTTGATCTCCACTTTTTATCCAAATGGCTCTTTTTCGTTATCTCCATAATTCTTCTTCGGACAGGAGAAAATTATTTCTCTCTTTCTCTAAGATCTTTATGTGGTTGACCATACCTCGACTCCTCATCGTCCTCGATGCCTCTTGATATGCATCTTGTAGTTCCTCCTCCAACTATTCTAATCTTAAAATCATTTGCTTTCTTTGCTCTTTTTCCCAAGCTTTGATGTGTTGCTTTAATAATCTCAGTTTCCCCACTAGTCTTCGTTGAACCCCTGGTTCTATCCCAAATTATTGATCAGTACAGACTTCCTTCACAATAGAAGTAAAGTCTTCTTCTTTCAACCACATCAAATTTAACTTGAAAGGATAAGTTGTCGGATATAGATTATTTTCAAGTTGAAAAATGACAGGTGCGTGATTTGATAGATAAGGGTAGGCCACCTAGGACTGGAATATGCCAACAACATTTATGAGATATTTTGACAAATAAACCCGATCCAATATTTTTGTGATACTCTCATCTCTAGCTCTACCATTCTGCCAAGTTGGGGCTAAAACATCCAGAGTTATATCCACGAGATGATTATCCTAAAAAAACTCTTTGAAGTACCCTGCCAACTGGTTCAGTTGTGCCGAAGCACCCTAAACCTCACCAGCACTAACTATGAAGTTTAAATCCCCTGCTACTATCAATTTTTTGTGTTCCAACATACCCCTAAATTCCACCTTTTCCCAAAAAAGATGTATGTCGGTACAAGGTCCGTAAACATTTAAAAGAGAGAGCAGATTTTTGTTCTCCAAACAAGTACCTGTCAGAAAAATTCCACCACAACAAAGATAAGGATCTAGCACAAATTTATTTGGATCCCAAGTCACTAAATATCCCCATAATTGCCAACCGAGCTTACAACACAAGTTAACTAAGAAGGATGAAAAGTGTTCATAAAAAGCCTAGCCTTCTTTTCATCCACCAGTGTTTCTTGTAGAAAGATGATATCTGGAGCAATCCTAAACAATAGTCTTCGGATGGAGGCAAATTTTAGGTTCCCCCCCACCCCTCTGATATTTAAGGAGACAAAGATCATGATTTATCCCTGGCTAGGGATCTCATGCCTCTAAGCGCCCCAATATCAGTGATAGTGGAAAGATGCAAATCAGTAGATGTAGAAAGAGAGACTACTTTTTTATGCGCACTCCTAGTTTTTATGGGAGAGATTTCAAATCCTAGTCCCTTCGACCAAGTAGGACTTTCCCAGGGCCTTCCCCAATATTTTCTGAAGAACTTAATTCTCCAACAGGGTCACATCTTTAGAATTCATTCCTCCCCTGATTGGTTGGAATAGTGATAGTAGTAAGAGCCTATATGTAGGTAGGAACCAGTGAGTCCAGAACCGCTCCAATGGAGATTTCTCCGAGTTCTGATTCCCTAAATCCCAGCAAGATACTAAAATCCCCCTCCAACTCACTACTCACACCATCAACTCCCCTCGAGGCCTATGTTGTTCTAGTAGAGGTTCCAACAGGTATGGGACAGACCCCCCCAAGGTCACTTGGAGAACTGATTTCTCCCCAAGGATCCAAAACCTCAGACAATGTATTACAAGGAATCCCCCCCCCACAACAGGAACTTCTAGGGTTGTAGCTAATAAATTAAAACCCTCCTGAACCGAAAACTTTTTAGCAGTAGCCCCATGCGAAAAATCGGCACCCAAGGTAGTGGAGGAATCCAACGTATCTTGTTCCCAGCTTGATAAAGAAAAAAAGAGTGATGGATAGATAGACTTTAACTTACCCGTGACTATGTCCAATGTTTCGGGCTGGTTAACCCCCTTTGTTGCTGAGCTGACTGTGCCTACATCAAAAGAATCCACTTCTAGGGAAACATCTCTTGTCGTGTTTATGAGCATTGTTTCTTCTGACTCCTCCTCTTAAAAATAGCATTGGAAATCCCTTCTCAGATTGCCTGTCCTTCGGAAAAATGAGCACCTAAACGGGATACCAAGATAGTCTAGTTTTTGGCTCCAAGTGTGCCCCCGCCATACTATCTCTAAGGACTCCAACAATCCAAAATGTATATCAAGTTCAACCAAAACCTTACCCATTCTTTTATCAGATGCATTTAGTGACAGTTCATCAACTTTTATGAAGCGGCCGAGCACATTGCCTATAGCCTCCAATGCCTTCACATTCCATACTTGCAGTGGCAATCCAGGTAGGATGACCCAAAGGTGGCAGAACTGGAATTAATCTTGTACCAGATCAAATCTTACTCTCCAATGCTTTAACATCAAGCTACAACCATCAATAATCCAGAGCTTATCCAGTACAATGAGTGTGTCTTCTGTGCTTTTGAAACGAAAACCAAACCAACCCTTCATCATATAAATCACTTCTGGTGCATACCCCAAAAGGGGAAACCAAGTGGACTGAACCCAAGTCAGTCCACTACCATTTCCTCTAAACCAACGTCTGCTCCCAAAACCAATTTACGCTTAGAACGATTGGGGGACCACGGCTTCGCACAAAAGTTCCCTCCACCCCGTGGCTTACGCACAACACCTGCCTGCATTTTAGAGCCAGTAGACCTCTCTAATACTTCCCAACCAACTACTGTGTTAAGGTTTGTGCACTATTGAAAAGAAGAGCCTCCTGGTAAGCTCACCAGATCAACAGGCAAGACTTGAACATTTTCCTCTGATTTCGCCGAAGAATGAAAGGGAGAATGCCTCGAACTCGCCATCTTCAAAGAGTAATGTTAATTAAGTTTTCTAAGCTCGTCAGTCGAGAAGAAAAAACCGACTCTATTGTAGAGAGCCTCGTCAGTTGCACCCATGAGTGCGCTGACCTCATCTTCCATCTAGAAGCTTCTTTGGAGGTTTAGAACACTGCCTCTTAAACTCCACTAAACAATTAATTGTTTTCTCCTGCCATAAATCTTAACCACCATGATAAGTGTTGGAAGGGACATGCAGGATGAAAAATATTCTAAACCACCTTCGGAGGAAGCGAAAATATAAGTCTCACTAAAAAAACCCTAAAAACATAAAAAAAACGCTAAAAAGGTTATCAACCAGTAATTCTGACTCTAGCTAAATCCTCTTTGGCGATCCCAAATATGAATTGGGTCCCCCATCCCCCACTTCTTGTTGACGTTGAACTGGAGAGCCTCTGTCCACCGTTTTTAATGAGTTGCAGGTTTCAAAAATTCCCTGCGGCTCCTAATTCTCGCCATAAAGAAACATGTCATTGTTGATATCTGCTTCTATTATGAAATGATATTTGCATTAGGTGTCGTGCAACTTTATGATATCATAATGACATGTTACAACCAACCAACCACTAATTTAGAGTAACCTATAGAAAAAATATTTTTAATTACAAATTCAATAATTCATAAATTGATACTTTATAAATATATTTAAAAAAATTAATATAAAAAATAATTATTATAAATTGTATATTTAATGAATAAAAGTTAATATCAAATTTTAGTATTAAGAGAGGAGATTAAATAGTTATAAACAGGAAAACATACATACTCACCTTCACAATCAATTAACCACTATATTTGTAGGAGACATCACTTCCATGTGGTTTTCCCCATTGGCATATTTATCATGATAATGTTGGGACTTATATGTTGTTGTAGATGAACCTTCACAACCAATGTGGGATAGCACACAAGAGGAGGGGAGATTTATATCCATATAAATAATTTCAAGATGTAATAATATATGCATATATGATTGTTGTTTCGCGTGCACACACACAGACACACACACAAGACATACCACAGAGGAGTTGGGAAGGCCAAGCAACCAAGCATAGTCACCTCACAAAAAATCAACCATTTCATTAGTAGAGACACTAGTCCCCTGTGACTACCCCCATTTGGCACAAAGATCATGGTATGTTAGGACTTATACATTGACATGGACCACCCCTCGTTGTTGGGATCCTCCCTAAGGGTGTAATGGGGGAGTCGAACAACCCACTAGAGTAATAATAGTGTACTTATGGTGGTCAATCAATGTAAAGTGGACTAGGTCCACTATGTTTGTTATTATTAAATAAGGCCCACTAGTTAGTTAGCATAGAATAAATGTATTGCGACCTCATTAAAGAAGGTTCACTAGATAGTTAGGAGGTGGTTATTATTAGGGTTTCATAGATAGCTATAAATAAGGATGGAATCCTCCTCACGGAGCATGTGATAGAGTATTTTGTATTGGAGCTCAACATAATGAGAGGTTTCCCTACCTCAAAAGGCCATTGAACATGAGTGGATTACTTCCTTAAAAGGATCATTGTAAGGTGTTTCTATACCTTAAGGGTATTTTGATATAATCAAGTAAATGGGATTTTCTATCATATTATTGCATATATTTTATAGTTATAAACATAATCTCATGAGGCTACAAGATGGACATATCGAACTGTTATTTCACACACACATACACACATAAGACACCACGGAGGAGAAGGGGAAGGTCGAGCAAGCAAACATACATACTCGCCTCACAATCAATTAACTATTATATTTGTAGGAGACGTCACTCCCATATGGTTTCCCCCAATGACATATTTATCATGACAATTTTGGGACTTATATGTTATTGCAGATGAATCCTCACAACCAATGTGGGATAGCACACAAGAGGAGAGGAGATTTATATCCATAGAAATAATTCCAACATGTAATATGATATGCATATATGATTGTTGTTTCACACATGAACATACACAAGACATACCACAGAGGAGTGGGGAAGGCCAAGCAACAAAGCATAGTCACACCACAAAAAATCAACCATTACATTAGTAGAGACACCACTCCCTTTTGGCTATGCCCATTTGGCACAAAGATCATGGTAAATTAGGATTTATATGTTGACATGGACCACCCCTCGTTGTTGGAATCCTTCCTAAGGGTGTAATGCGAGAGATGAACGACCCACTAGAGTAATAATAGTGTAGTTATGGTGGCCGATCAATGTAAAGTGGACCAGGTCCACTATGTTTGTTATTATTAAATAAGGCCCACTAGTTAGTTAGCATAGAATAAATGTATTGTGACCTCATTAAAGAATGTTCACTAGATAGTTAAGGGGGGGTTATTGTTAGGGTTTCATAGATAGCTATAAATAAGGATGGAATCCTCCTCATGGAGCATGTGATGGAGTATTTTGTATTGGAGCTCAACATAATGAGAGGTTTCCCAACCTCAAAAGGAAAGTGAATGTGAGTGGATTCCTTCCATAAAATGATCCTTATAAGGTGTTTCTCAACTTAAGGGTATTTTGATATAATCAAGTAAAGGGGTTTTTCTATCATATTCTTACATATCTTGATATTTTGAAGTTATAAACGTAATCCCATGAGGCTACAAGATGGACATATCGAATTGTTATTTCACACACACACACACACAAGACGCCACGTATGAGAAGGGGAAGATTGAGAAAGCAAGCATACATACTCACCTCACAATCAATTAACCACTATATTTGTAGGAGACATCACTTCCATGTGGTTGTCCCCATTGACATATTTATCATGATAATGTTGGGACTTATATGTTGTTGTAGATGAACCCTCACAACCAATGTGGGATAGCACACAAGAGGAGAGAAGACTTGTGTCCATGGAAATAATTCCAAGATGTAATAAGATATGTATATATGATTTTTGTTTCATATGTGCACATGCACACGTGTACATGCATGTGCACACACACACACACACACACACACCACAGAGGAGTGGGGAAGGCCAAACGACCAAGCATAATCACCCCACAAAAAATCAATCATTACATTAGTAGAGACACTACTCCCTTGTGGCTACCCCCATTTGGCACAAAGATCATGGTATGTTAGGACTTATATGTTGACATGGACCACCCCTCGTTGTTGGGATCCTCCCTAAGGGTGTAATGGGGGATCTGAACAACCCATTAGAGTAATAATAGTGTAGTTATGGTGGTCAGTAAATGTAAAGTGGACTAGGTCCAATATGTTTGTTATTATTAAATAAGGCCCACTAGTTAGTTAGCATATAATAAATGTATTGTGACCTCATTAAAGAAGGTTCACTAGATAGTTAGGAGGTGGTTATTATTAGGGTTTCATAGATAGCTATAAATAAGGATGGAGTCCTCCTCGTGGAGCATGTGATGGAGTATTTGTATTGGATCTCAAAATATTGAGAGGTTGCCCTACCTCAAAAGGAAAGTGAACATGAGTGGATTTCTTCCATAAATGATCATTATAAGGTGGTTCTCTACCTTGAGGGTATTTTCATATAATCAAGTAAAGGGGATTTTCTATCATATTCTTTCATATCTTGTGTGTGATAGCATTTTTAGATCTAAGGTACACTACAAGTGGTATCAAAACTCTTTCTTGGGTCCAAAACAAAGATTGTTTTTTCTTTTTGTAAGTTTTTCAAGGGAAAAAGACGGCCACAACACTTAGATCTATTCTTGTAGGTTTCCATGCATCATTTGAAGAATATGAGTTCCTCTCTAAAAACAGACAAGTTCATTATATATATATATGTATATATATAATATAGTCTAGAAGGTGAAGATATCATTGATTTAAAATCAATTATTTTAGGGTTTTTTGGTGACAGTGGTGTGGATTGCAGAATAGATATCTTTTGAAATTGTACCCATATTTTTTCTAGACCATTGCTAGTAGATGCATAGTGGCAATGACATTTCATAATTGTGGTCATAATAGAAATTCCAATCAACATTGAGGGATTTTTGGTTATTTCAAATTTTGCCACCTCAAAACTCTAGCTCTCGTACTTACAATGGCTTATGGCCTCTTAAATGGATATATTGTCTCTTTTCATTGAGGAATATCCAATGTTATATGTAGATTACATGGAAGATACAAATCATGTGGAAGGATTCTCTCCTACATGTTTTCTTAAATTTGTTATGGATTATGAAGAACATAACAAAAAATGGTTACTCAAAGTAGAATATTTTCCACCCCCTAAAGGAGTTCATATAGAATGACTCAATATGGAGAACTAAATACAAAAAAATACAAAAAGAGTGTGAAGCAATCTAAAGGATGGAAATTTGGAGTGATACCGAAGAGGACTATATAAGTGACATATGTTACAATTGGTGTGATTTAGAGAAGGCTTATGAGAAATGGTATATGGACAATTGTCACTTATGGGAAGACAACTACTTCCACCTTCTCTTTTATGACTCTACTCCATCATATGGAGAGAACATCATTGAGGGAAGAGATGAGATGGTTATAAGTACTAGTTTTTAGCTTGCATATTCTCCAATAGTAGTGTTCCTTCCAAATCCACAACCGACCTTTGACAACTATGTGGATGCTCTTTTGGGCATGGACGGTTCTATTTATTGTGATCCACATGACTATAGTGGTAATTTGGAGCACAATATTGTTATGTACCAAATGCTTAAAATACCACAATAAACCAAAAGTACACACCATGTACCCAATGTGAGCGAGGAGCACAAATCCAATAATGATAAGAGAGATAAGTTACACAATAACTCCTTAATGAATAGGAGAACCTCCTCCAAATACCCAAATACATTCATACATCACAATTCATGTCTCCTCAATAATGAATACATGATCTCTATATATACATATTCACAGTCACACATGAGGCCCCTTTACTATTAGGTCGATCCTAATACCTATACATTTACACATTGCATGTCCAATTGGAACCATATATGCCTCCCCTTGGGGTCATATCATACACATTTAAACCCATATATGCCCCCCCCTTGGGTCATAATATAGTACCCTCCTTCAAAAATATTTTCACTCAAAGATTTGCAATTAAAGGCTTCACATGTGATGAAACCAAGTAATATGATTTTCTTATATTATTGCTTTCTCCATGAGGATATAGGCATTGGACCCAAGCTTGGATTACTTCAACATTGAGACTAGTATTTGTACATGGGACCCCTAGCTTATGAATGAGCTTCCAAGATGACTTCAACATTGTGGTCAACACTCATACATGCGACCCAAGTTTATGGACAAGCTTTTTTGGCTACTTCATCATTGTGGCCAACTCTTGTATATGGGACCCTGGTTCCCTAGATTACTTCAACATTGTGATTAACACATATACATGGGAGCCTAGTTTTTGGTTGTATATCCTACTACAAGCATTAAGGGAAATGCTTTTTGAAGGGGGGTGGAATGTTGGGATCCTCCCTAAAGGTCTAATAGGGGGGGGTGGGTGAATGGCCCACTAAGGTAATAATAGTGTACTTATGATGGCCATTCAATATAAAGTGTACTCAGCCCACTATGTTTGTTATTATTAAATAAGACCCACTAGTCAATTAGAATGGAGTAAATGCAATGTGACCTCATTAAATAAGGTCCACTAGATAGTTAAGAGGTGATTATGATTAGGGTTTCATAGATAGATATAAATAAATATGGAACCCTCCTCATGGAGCATGTGTTGTAGTATTTTGTATTCAATCTTAGCTCATTGAGAGGTCACCCTACCTTAAGAGGTAAGTGAACAAGAGTGGATTCCTTTCATAAAAGGATAAGTGTAAGGTGTTTCACTACATTAATGGTATTTTAATATAATCAATTAAAGGGGATTGTTCGTCTTATTCTTGCATATCTTGTGTGTGATAGCATTTTCAGATTAAAGGTACACCACACTCACAACCAATGTAGGAAAACACACGAGAGGAGAGGAGAATAGCTATAAAAGTAATTCCAAGACACCACAAGATAGGTGTATCTAAGTATTGTTTCACATACACTACCACATAAAATATTGAGACTTACATGTTATCACTAACCAATATTTGTGACTTAACAACATTGATAACTTGTACATGTGCAGTCTATAACATGTTGTGAAACCACTTTCATGAAATGTCATTTGTGAAAATAACTCCTTAAAATTTGTAATATTTGAATAATTACATCATAAGGCATTAATACTATGAGAAAACATTTCATGTCATTTTTTTGAACCAAACAAAAAAGGCATCTAGTTAATCTAATTTTATTTATGGAACTAATCAGAACCGACCATCATAAAATGAATTACACCATAAATTGAGTTAGACAATGTAATTATCATGTAATCAAACATTGAAGCATGCAACACATTTATGAAAATAGGTAGATGAACTATCAACTTCCCACATTTATGAAAAGGAATGGGTGTTGTACCAAAACTATATTGTCTCATAAGCATGGGAAGAAAAGTACCCATCTATGGGATTCTGGATTGACCCACGAATTGGGGGATTTGACCCACGAAAATATTACTGAAGAAGACAAGAGACAAGGAAAAAAAATGGAGCACAGAGAAGAGGGGAGACAGTGGGTTGAGTTTGGGAGCCATTTTTTTTATCAGAGAGGAGGTAGAAGAATGAGTCTGGTGACCATTTTTTGAAGAGGGAGAGAATTTGTAGCTCTTTGGTTCTAAAGAGAACTGAAAAATGAATTTGTTCTCGATACATGAATTTGCTGGGAAGTGTTTTCATTGCAAGACGATAAACATGGTTGCAAGAAGATGAGTGACTGAGGAAGCACTCATTGCATACCCCCTTGCTTGGTGGAGAGAAAACCGATCTACCAAGTTCCCGTGGGAAGAGGAGAGTGGCCTTTGTCCCTGGTTGTTGTTGTACAAAAGGAAGAGTCTCTCTCAGAGCATCATGATCTAGCTAGGGGGTGGCCAACAATAAATCAGTCTAGGAGTTTTTGTGCCTACGGTTGGGTGGAAAAGGGCACCCCTTTCAGCAGTTGCATCACTATCTAGTTTCTAGATAAGTATACATGGTTAGATCTCTGTAGTGTTTAGATCATAGAAAATTTGATACTATGTTCTAGAACTGTGTAAGTTTAATTTCTGACAAAAGTGACTTGAGAAATTTAAGCAGAATAAAGAGGATGTCTTAATCGAAGCTCTTTTGATTTAATTTATTATCTCTTGACTATATGTGTGCTAAAATGAGGATTCTGGGAGTGGATGTTGTGGTTGATTGTGTTGTACAGTTTAATGCATGCTGGGAAATGATGACTGAACAGTTAAAAACATATATAACACCTCTGAAAGAAGAGAGAGTTATTTTTCTACGTAACAATGCTCCATTTTAGTAAGTTCTCAAATCCCTTACCAGAAAAGTTGGAATATATTAGATTTGTGTGGACTTTAGGAATAATCCCAAATATGGGAAAACATTAAAAGTGCTTATAAATAATTATTGAAGAAAAATAATTAGGACATAAACATGAAATTGGTCTAAATGAAATAAAATACAAAAGTTCTCAAAATTCCATTTGGGGCATAAATAAACATTTATGTTTAAATTGTGTTAAATCTCCTAAATTTGGGAATAATCCCCTTAAATTTTGGTGGGCAATAAATCCTAGTAGAAAAAACGAATTTAATGTGGAGGTAAATCTTTGTATTAGGTCACAATGACACAAGCTGCAACAATGTGAGTTGAAACATGACACTATTCTAGAAAATCTCATAGCAGAGCTAGGGTTTGACAGTCGCAGACACAACAGATCACAACATGGTTACCAAATGAAATATTCTAAGTGGCAAAAATTGGAAAAAAACCCTTCTAGTTTGGTGTTGGACTTTCGTTAAACACTTTGCACACTGCTGTAATAGACTGTTGTAGGTGAATTTTAATGGACAACGGTATTGTTTCTTTGTTTTTTTGGCTGATTTGTGAGTTTTCTAACCCCTTATACCTCCCCAATGAAGTGCCAAGTGTTTTATTTGGATATTAAACAAAACCCATCAAAATAATAATGAAAAGACATTCACATCTAGATGAGCAAATTCACTAAACCATGGTTGTTCTTTATTTAATATTAAAGTTGTACCAATAACAAGCAAAATTGAGGTAGAAGTACCTCTCAAAGATGAGGGAGAGGTCTTCTATAGAAAATTCAGAAACTCCAACCATACACAGCCATGAAGAAATACCCAAAACTGCTCCCACGAATTGATGGAGGAGGGTGACTCATGTGTTTAGTGTTCTGTTGTTTGATTGATTGATATGGCAGCCCAAACTCGGAGATAAACCTCTCGGAAATGAAAGGTACAACCAACCAAAGGAGGTCGACCAACAGTAATCTTCCCTTGTGCCTCCACGCGACCCCTTGGTCCACACGCAACCACTTGTAGAGGAGGTTAAACGGCCAGCAAGGCCACACACAACCACTAAATCATGATCAACCGGGATTATCTGATGAAGGTTACGCCCAGCCAAGGGTAATACGACTTTGGTGATGCATATCTTCCACAATGAGAGACCACACGCAACAAGGAAGTGGAGGACGCGTCCTGCTCAAGAAGAAAATGCCTAATATCTCCCACGTGCCAAAGAGGAATGCCCTTTCTCTGCTCAGATCTGAAAATGAAATCTCCTCCAATAAATATCTACGGAAACACAATGCCAATACCTGCAAATGAAAAGCCGGAATGGCTTCTCCAATATCCCGGCTAGAACAGATAGTTTCACTGCCGAATCCGAGTGCTGAAATGGGTTCCCAGCTGAAACCCTCGTTTTCTCACTGAGCTTTTCTCCAAAACCCAATTTTTGAAAAATGAATAGTCAATAATGCCTTTTTCCCCTTCAATCGTCCTTTTATTCATTCACTTTTCCTTTTCTCCATTAAAATATTTATTTAATTAATAATTGGAGAGAAATACCCTCAAAGAGGGGTTTAATATTAATAAACTCACTTTTCCTAAGTTTTCACTTTATAATTCGAAAGTGACTTTACCAGTATCATTTCCCTAGCTCATCTGTCTAATGGTTTACGGGAAACTATGTAAACCACCACGATATTCTATTTGCCTAGGAAAAATGGGACTTTACACCAAAGGGGGTGGCAAAGGAACCCCCTCATACAAGAAGGTAGTGGTGGACAGGGGGAAAGGACCACGAGGCAGAGGTTTCAAGGAACCAATGACGAGTGCCTCGGGTTCAGGACCGTGTTGAGCTCTCAACACACCCTAAAAAAGTCTTTGCCAATTTCTACATTTGGGGTACCACTTATTGTCTAATTCGAAACAATGTTGTTTTCGCTTATCTTTGTTTTCTACAATTTCTCCTTGATTCTTTAAAAGTTTCCATGAACATGTTGAAACCATCATAACTTAAAGGGAGTAACATTTGATTGAAGAATCAACCACTAAATCGTTTCGCTTGACGCATCCAAACTTTGGCACTCGGAAGAACCAAAGGTGAAAGAAAATCGTCTTAGAAAACTAAGGACGTCGATCATCAGTTTTTGTCGGCATCGGTAAACGGGGAGTTGTTCTTTCTTGATAATCATTGCACAAGAAATTTGTCGATGACCGATTTCATTCAACATCGGTGAAACGCGAAAGGAAGTGGTCATTTGCGGGGAAAGGGAGGAATCGCCAACGACCGATCCCGTAAAAACATTTCGGCATCGACGAATTTCCAAGAATCTAGCCCAAGGGAAAGGATGCGATAAGTTCATCCTCAGTTACTAACCTCTGATATCTAATCAGCATCGGTGATTCCTAGGTTGGGATAGGGAGCGCACAACTGAAAGAAGGTTACCACCTCTGTTGGCCCTTGTGAGTCAAGTCACCTCTCTTTATCCGCCACGTGTCACGTCATAACCATCCAACGAAAGTAATCGGCGTCGACAATTTTATTTTTTTGTAAGGAGTATCAACGAAAAATACTGTAGCTCTGCGCCGATCCCCGAATTCCCCATTGATAAAATGACACGATGGGACATTTTAGCTCTACGATACGCTAGATACGATGCATTTAATTGATTGATTAATTCCAAGATTGTGCATTAGTTTCTAATTCGTGTGCAAATTCAAATGATTGTTTTAACTTGTAGATACAATGCATCTCCCTCCGCACCTCTGCCGTCAACTTACGTAAAATTGATTACAGAGAATTGGTGGTAAGTAGTTTAAATTTCATCCCATTACTTGTATTAACAACTTGACGCGACTGGTAAGTTCTCTCTCATTATATCACCCTGAATTATTATGAGCTAGAGAATTTTGTGTGCAAAGAAGTCCAGAACATCCATAGGAGCGAGACGAACAACCCAAATAAGGCTTTCAAGGTATAGTGAGTATTAAGAAACAGAGTTTAGCAAGCATATAGGTATGTACCAGTCTGGTTTTGTTGTCTCCACTTCACATGTAAATTAAGATCTAATATTATTCTATGTGTCGACCCTAATTGAGCGTCTTCGGTTGCAGGAATGATGCCTCCAAAGAAACCTACCACTAGGAAATCTCCTAGATTCCCAAAGCTGCAAGAATCAGAAGCAGGAGAAGGCTCCTCCCAGGCCATTGTAAGAAAATTGGAATTCACTTCCAAGCCAACGCCCATCATCAAGACGATCACCAAAGAAGCCTTCGCTCAGCCCTCGGTCTTTGGGGATGTTGTTCCAGAGTTTGTACTTAAGGCTTATAAAGTACAGTGTCTAGGCATCCGAAAGTGGGTAAAGGATAAAGAGGGGGGAAGCATAAACCTCTGGGAAAGGAATCTAAGGCTGATTTCCAGGTTGTCGCTATATTGCTTCCATCTGTTCCTGGATTCTTATATCCCGTTTAATAGTGGCCCAAGAACGTTCAAGTTCTGCCTGGGTGGTGGTTGTTTTAAGTATAGTGTCAAAAAGGTTTAAAGTGATGCTGGTTTGATTAGACAATCCAAGTTTAATATTGGGTTGTCTTGTTATAGGGACAACCATAGAGGAACAATAAAAATTAAAATAAAGTTTCAATGTTTTTAATTCTGTCTCAATTTTGATCGTATAAAGGAGAACTTATGATTCCGATATCAAAGATAGAATGAAAACCAAAGGCCCTTTCCCATAACTGAGTTATTTTTTAATAAATTGTGTGTGAAATGTAAGAAAAACAATAAGCTGTCTATAATGTGAGGCTCCTATCAAGGGAGAATCTCACCCTGCAAACAGAAGAAGAAAAAACATAAGGAGAAAGCTGATGAAGCATAAAATATAGAAGTCTAAAAGGTTTACAGGTCTTGTACCTGCTGATAGTCGATACAGAGGAAAAACCGTAAACGATTAGAATACTAACAACATTGGTCACCACAGTAGTAGTTTTACTAAATCGCATCTAAACATTCATCAGACATATATATACGAAATGGAAATTAAGACAAGGTAATAGAGAAGGTAAAACCCATAACACAGTCTTGACGGAATCAGGAATCTTCGGATTGCTTTGTATTAATTTATAATGGGAGAAAGTCTCTTATTACAATAAACCAAAAAGGTCTAGCCCTGTTTATTTCTTCAATGTGTATATTTATACAAATCTCTATATGCTAGAATCTCAATCATTTCAGAGTTTTCTGATTACAAAATAGGAGATTAAATGTTTCAATTCTTTGTCTTTGTCCTCTTTCGTGCAGGTGATGCACCTTCCTTTCTTTGCTCTTCGAATTCCAAAAATAGAACAAGTAGCCATCTGTCATTATTTGGTACCCGAAACCTGCCCCTTCGCTTTCTCGGTGCAAGTGATGCACCTCTCGACCAACTGGGCTATTAACCTGGAAGGTTCTGCTTGATTATTTGCTTCAAAAGTGTAACAGTCCTTCACTAATTGTAGTAAATTTCCCCCTACCTGTCGGTCTTCGGTTTTGATAGCACATAATTGTATGCTTGGTTTTATTAGCCACTTATCTACTTGGACTATATCCGTCTGAATTACCTGCGATATTTTAGCCAACTCGTTTTCCTTGTTCTCCTGGATATTGAGAAGGTACTTGGCTATATCGATTTGGCCCAGTGTCCCAGTGCGGCTTTCACTATCGAGGCCCAACAAAATCCCATCTATGAAGCTGAAAAATTCTTCACAAAAGTTTCTTACCTCTTTAGCTCGTTGTCTACCTTCTGAGATGTTACGCTCCCATGCATTTAGAAAGATGTTACCTCGGGTCTGTTTTGGGATGGAGAACCTGGAACCACTGCCTGTTTCCTTTTTTTCTGTGGCTATAACAGCCACTTGGAAAGAGACCCGAGCTGCCCCAGCTTCTCTTTCTCTCAAAGAGATGTTTTCCATTACTTGATCAATGAGTTGGCAGTGGTTTTGAATGATTTCCACTTTATCAAGTAAATCTTTCTGAGTTGCCGACACTCTTTTTCAGATTTCTATTGCTTGGGATTGAAATATCCAGACATCTATTACCTAGCTTTCGACGAAGTTTAATTTGGCTTGTAGCTGCCCTATCAATTATCCTTGTTGGCTTACCTGTAGTTGGCTTGTCCGGGCCACTTGATGTGTCTGTTCGAGATCGGATTTGAGCTGCTTGATTTCCTTTTGATTAGTTGCTCTAGCCTGCTCTATACTTGTGTTCACCTGATCTCTGGTAGCTTCTTCTGTTGTAGCCAGCTTGGCCTCCAAAGTTTTGATCAAGTGGTTTTTCCGCTTCAACTATTCTTTTAGGGACCCGACAGAATATTGGTTGGCAGTACCAAAATCCCCCAACGTCCCTGCTATCTGAGTTGCAAACTCTTCTTTTTTCATGGTTCCCCCATCGGCTAAGATTTTAAACTTTTTGGTTACTATGCTTGCCTCTCGATAAAGATCTTGTTTCACAACAACCTTTCTCTTCTTATCAAAGAAAAATTCATTCAGAGGCAATTCTTCCATGGTAATAGGCTTTATTTCTTCGTTGAAAATCCATCCTGCATCTGGGTTGCCCTTTGTAGACTATAGCGGAGTGACCAAAGCGATAGGACTACCGATTTTCCTGGATGATTTCCCTGGGGTAACAACCGAGGCTGGCTTGTTTGGAGGGTTGGGGATTTCGGCTTCCTATTTTGGGCCTTCAGTTTGCTTCTTCTTTTCTCGGTGTTCCTCTCGATCAGGTTTTGAATCTTTGGAGCTCTTGGCTTCCATTTGTTGTACATCTGCAGTCGATGGGTTCTTACCCTATAAGACAGGAGGAAGGCAACTTCGCCGGTGTTCCTGAAATTTGAAAAAATCGACCATCTCTTCGGGCGATAGAGCTTGTATCTGACTCAATACCTAGGCATAGGATCTCACCCCTCAGAATATGTCATCATGAGGTGAATTCTCATGTTCATACCTTTTTAGACCACAACTCACCATGTGATTACCCACAACCTTGTGCAGGTCGTATTTCTTGAACTCAATGTGGACCAATTTAATGTCTTCCAAGGTTGGTGCCTCAGCCTTTGTGTGTCTGAAATCCAATAAAGAATATGTATTCAAATGAATGGGGAAGGGTGGCCATACCTTCTTCAAAAATTCTTTAAGCTCTTTTCTTATGCCACTAATCACAGTTTGCCTAGCGATTTCACGACAAACCAACCTAAATGGTATAAATAATGGTAAAGCATATGGAGGGACAGAGGTGTCGAAAACCTTGATGTATGAAAATTTTGCCTCTACGTACCATTCGTCCATGCTGCTCGATTTGGCCGTGATACTATCTGAAATCCTGGGCAGTGGGTTGTTGAAGATGGAGACATGCATCGACACCATTACCCAATTGAAAATCTCGTATATGAAGTCTGCGGCCTTATCCTCCAAAATTTTTGAGTGATAGACATGGATAGGCTTAGCATCCGATGGAGTCCAGATCCAACTCATTAGAGGAAAAGGCGTCATGAAACAAACAAAGTCCATGATGTATGTGGACATAAAAAATGAAGCGGCCTTCCCATTCGTCCTCTGTGTCCGATATTCTGTAATCCGGCTGGTTAGACTATCTGACAACAACTTGGCCCAGTCGAAGGAACAACCTTCAGTAATTGTATGAATCAGAGGCACCCACAGGAGGAAAACGTGTGTGGTGTCTTCCTTTCCATACAATATGCAGGTCATCATTTCTATATATTTGAATTGTGGTTCTAAGGAAGAGATGGAATAAACTCCATGACAATCGGCCCTGAATTTTGCGGGTTGTGAGTACCAATCCTTGATCAAATCAGATAAGTTTCTATCATATTGCTCACATTCCTTCTCCCTAAAACCCTCCAGAAACTCGACATTGTATGCAAAGTTTGTTGTGGGTGACAAATGGTACATCGCCTGCAAGTGTTCTGGTCTAAAGGTCCGAATGGTTACCTTCTGCTCGTTAATAATAGTCCTGGTCAGGATATCCACATGATCTAGTGCCCATCAGATCATATCATAATATGGAAGGAGCCGTGGCCTTGCCGCTATTTTATGCATTTCTGCTTGAACGATGGTTTTATATTTGGTGGTCAAATCGTCCTTCTCATTATCACTGGAATCATCAGAACAGTCCACTAATTTGGATTGAAGAACCTCGACGACGTATGACCAGGTTCTGACCGAATCGATACTTTGGGGTGAAGTATCGGAAATAGTATCTGAGCCTTGCCCTGAAATCTTAGCAATCACCTTGGATGTTTTTCATGGGGCCATGATAGAGGACTCTGACTTAGCTCTCCTGTAGTAAAAATTTGTATACATACAAAAATTAGCCCGATGAGAAAAACTTCTTTGTGCAAGATAGAAATGAAATTTGAAACAATGAGAGAAAGAACTCTATATCTCGACCATTTAAAACCCCAACATCCTTATGAACAAAACGGTCAAATCGTTTTTAGAGAAAGATTTAGCAATAAAAACAATATCTTTACCTATCACTTCACCTTATTTCAAATAAATGCCATAAATTTTGACGGTTCATGACACAAGTTAGCACAAAAAACATTTAAATTTACCCCGTAGATGGTGTGTGCTAATATTTGTATTAATACACTGATTAATATGACTTAGTTTATTTAATTAGGTTTTCTTTAAACTTTAATCACCTTTTCGATGTTTTTCGTATCGAGAGATTTCACTCCTATCCTTCGATCCCCTAAAACCCAAGATCGCAATGACGCGATCTGGTTAAGAAAAAACATAATCCGGATTTAGTTTTTAATTAATCAGTGTTTAATTAATATCGTGATTTTGCGACTCGGGGCTACGAAGGCATATTTTTTTGGAAGAGTGAATGCCGAGTCACGAAACCCTGACATTGTTTAACTACAATTCAAAATGACCTACCTCTGACACTAACCCAGGTGACTTTTGAAACTATCTCGCAACTTCGCCTATCGGAGTTATGCTGGTAAGATTTTTGGAGAGAGCGATCGCTGAGACGCGAAACCCTGACAACACTTAACTAAGGTTTAAGGAACTTCACTCTCAGTGCTAACCTGAGGTAATCTTTCAAAGTCTTTTCGTGACTTTGTGCATCGGGGTTTGTAAACCACATGACCTGTAACTCTCGAAGCGCGATATCTCGAGGTACATAAAGTGAAAACTTCATTTAAACGATTAAAGAGTAGTGACTTAGGAGTATAATGGCCATCACTACTTTGCATGTCGGGACTACTGAATTTTTCAGTGGGTACAGATCACGAAATAAAATAAATATTAAAGGCCAACCTTGACTTTAAGAATCACATTTAAAACAACTAAAAAAGCTGGCTCCAACAGGGGACACAAAGGCG
>SNQJ01S0119186.1:0-27390 GCA_010110895.2 Picea sitchensis
TTTTACCATTGACAATACCCTTGTCACCCAACCATAGGCCGAAGCCACCCTCCGAGCACCTTAACCTTGACAGAGAATCACTCTGGAAGCAAACCCTAGGCTAGATAGCCAAACAAAGGGTAGCGCACCTTTCCCCAAGGATAACGCATCACAAAGAGCTGATCAGATAGTCCAACCCCTAGCCAAGAGATAGTCCAAGCGTAACTGCTAGCTGCAACAACTGTAACGACAACTCTCCTCCAAACCTGCGCAGAAACTGGGCAACTGCAGTGCACACAAGACTGGGCACTGCAATTCTGAGGCTGCCTGCCAGAATGAGAACTGACCTCCTGTATTTATACTAATTCTGGCTAACTACCAGGGCCGACTTCTCATTCTGGGTATCCGTTTGTTCAGTATATAATATTATTTCTAGCCGACTTCTTCTCTTGGAGGCTAATAACCTAATATAAATTATCTTCTTGAGCCGACAAATCTTCTAGGGTTATTAGCCAACTCATTAGGGTTTTTTCTTGCTTCCCATAGTATTCTATCCTCGTCAGGTTTACACGTGGAGGTAAATACCTCCCGCAGCTACCATAATATCAACACTACCATCCATGAGTTGGAAACTATATCAGAAAGATAGATTCTTGATGAGTTTGGATTTCAGCAAGAGTGTTGCTGATCCAAACCTATATCATTACAGTGTTGGTGATGAGAGCCTGATTTTGATAACTTATTCAGAAAGCCTTATTGTTGGATACAAGTAATCCTTGACTTCTGAATTCAAGATGAAGAATCTGAGTATGATACACTACTCCTTGGGACAAGAAGTATGATAGAGGACCAATGAGATTTTCCTGAGTCAAGGAAAATATACAGTAAAGATACTAAAGAAGTTCAAGTATGACAGAATGCAAAATCCACCGTGATAAATTTAAAAGGAGAAGATTGATGATGATTCAGACGAGACTGTTCCACATTGGAATACTGATGTATCTGGTTAACACCAGACTTGATTCATGCCATGCAGTGAATGTGCTTAGTCATTTCATGAGTCAACTGAGATAGACTCACTAGACAACAACAAAACATGAGGCACAGTCAGATATGGCCTGAGATATGCCTCCAGAGTAAACTTGAGTTTGCAGGATATGCTGATTCAGATTGAGCAGAAAGTACAGTGGACCAGAAGAGCACATCCGGTTGATATTCTACCATGAAGTTTTCCATGGTTTCCTAATGCAGTAGGAAACAAAAAATATTTGTGGCTTTGAATACTGTTAGCGTCAGAAGTCGCTCCTGGATTGCTTGCTTGCAGGAGCAGAGCCCAACGCCCATCAGTTTTTATGTCACGTTTTAATAAATGGGTGATCAAATGGGAAGAGACTCGAACAGGTATTGCTTCAAATTAGGAACTGTGTCTGATAGCAAGGAACAAAGGAGGTCTTGACCCAACTTTAGTCAGGGAGTTGATTTAAAGATGGGCAGGTGGAAGACTTGGGAGAAGAATGAACAAACTATCTCATGCAATAGGCCTTTTGGTAGTTCGTAGAGGAAAAACATTGAATACAAGATCCGCTTGGTTCAGGGCTTCAAGAAACTGAAGGGAAGACTTGACTGGATCCTCCAATTCCAAGTCGTTCAGTGCTGAGAAGTTCATGGGGACTGTTTAGAACAACGGAACTGTTACAGTGATCCAACATACATCATCCTATAACAGTCAAAACTCCACTGGATCCTCCAATTCCGAGCTGCTCTAATACAGAATATACAAAGACATGAAAGAAACTGACATTCATCAGGCAAGAAGTCTCAAGAGTCCAGAAATGACCAGAAAACAGTTCTTCATTAAAGTTTTTACAACTGGGAGTCTTGCTCAACCATTGATGTTTACAAAAATACAAAGACTGAGCCTATATACTTAGGAAAATTCACCTCACAGAGGCGTGCCCAGTCACCCCAAGGCTCGGTGTCCTTTCAGTCAAACTCGTACCGATATCTTTCTTTAAATGCCACCTTAACTATGCATGGCTCCTGTAAGGAGGGTAGCTGAGCCATTAAGTGCTCGACTAGCGTGCATAGACTTCTCTGTCGAGCTGAGGACTTCATCATGACTTCTTTGAGAACATCGATACACAGGACCTCTTCGAGCAGGCGACTCGCCAGACCCTCCATTCCCCTCACTTAATGAATGAAAGGAGGTTTCAACCACTCGCTCTTGCCTTCATTTACTTCAATGCTAGAAACAGTATTGAGATCGGATCCGATGGCGCCTGGAGATTGCGATGATCCCCTCTGTAACTGAACTCGGCACCTTTGGCCTTCTTTACACAGCTCCTTTCTTCCCTAAGTAACCACGGACTGTGACCACGTGCCTATTCCCAAGGCGCTTTCGGCGTTCGCGAATATGAAAGGGCTATCCTTACAATTTGAAATCGCGATAAGCGAAACGTCGAGACGGCTCAATCTGGTGCCACGCGTTCCTCTGAGATCTGACGGTCCTGAACTTACCCGACGCTACTGTGGGCCCCGGTCCGAGACTCTCCCGGCACCTCGCGCATCGGGATATAACGAAGCTTCTCTTTGCGCTTTGGAGTCGCGATGGGCGAAACGCCGAGATGGCTCAATTTGCTTCCAGGTGTCCCCTTTAGCTGGACGGTTGAAAGCGTTTCGTGGTGTCGCGGGCCCCAGTTTCGGCTCTGTCGGGGTTCGGGGTTTCGCGATGTTTAAAGACATAAAACCTTCACCCTTTGCACTTGCAACTGCCGAAAAGCCGACGTGACCAGATCTCGTGCCACGTGTCCTTTGGGATGAACGATTGTCATCCATTTCTGAACATGCTATGGGCGCTATCCATTGCGCTAACCTTAGCGCAGCTTTGCTAATCGCGATTTCCCGCCCACCGCCGATCAGATTCTTTGGATACGTCCTGAACGTTGAAATCGGAGCGCTCGCTCGCTTGACCTGGGCCCGAAATGGATTTCTTCTGTGTGCTGCGCTTGGGTGCTTCTCGTGCAACCTGCAGACCCGGATATCCCTATGCCGAAGACAAGAAATGTTGCTAACAAATACCACAGAAGCAGAGTATGTACCATTGAGTGTGCAAAGCAGTATGGCTTCACAAGTTTTTGACAGACTTATTTGATCATGAGATGGATCCTATGATGATAATCAAGAGCCATTTATAAAGCTCCTTGAGAACCTAGTGTTTCCTGATGGATCGAAACACAATGAGATGAAATATGCTTATATCAGAGATATGATGCAGAGAAAAATTGTACACATGCAGTACCTTCCTATACATGAGCAGATTGCAAACATCTTCACCAAACAAATTTGGTGAAGAATGCCTTCCTAGTTGAGAGGGAGTGTTGATGACTCCAGCGAAGACAAAATTCAGAGTACATCCGTGTGAGACTTGGCATGATGAAGAATGCCTCCCTAGCTGAGAGGGAGTGTTGATGATTGTAGCTATGTGAGACATTCGCTAGCTTACAAACTTGTGAGATGTGGATCATTGCAACTATGTGAGTCTTTTTCCAACTTACAAACCTGAGAGAAAGCCCCTAAAAAGGGTATGTGGTTCCTACCCGAGACAGAGCTGGAGCGTAGAGATGACCTCCTCCATTTAGAGAGTTGAGAAGAACTCCAGATGATTATCCAGTGGGGAAGGCGATCTGTTGAGTTAGACGTGCCTGTGGCTGAGCACAAGGTGAACATGTGAAATCCCAAAGTGCTGGGTGCATTGTCATGTGAACAGAAATGAAGATGATGTATTAGCCTCCTCTGAACAACAGAGTTGACGAGAAACTTCAGATGATTCTTCTGTGTGAGGCAGTGGGAAAGAAGATCTGTTGAGTGGACGTGCCTGTGGACGAGCACATGTGAACTTGTGAAGATCTGGTTCTTCTGTGTAATGCAGTGAACCAGAGATATGGACATCCCTATGGATGTGCCCCTAGTGGATGAGCACTAGTGGGTGTATCAGATCCTTTGCTATATTGTCCAATAGTCAGACTTGCCTGTAACCCTAATTGTAATGAAAAGGGTACAGGTCGACCCCACCTCAATGTGACTGGTAATTAATATAAAAGATAATTAATCTGGTTAATATTAATTATATTATAAGCTAGTGAGGTCGGCCCTGTTGTGCCAATAGACACTTCTATTGACCGGTTCAGGTTAGTATAAGTAAAGGTAAATTCCCCATTGAGGAAACACATCTTTCATGTGAGTTCGGAAATTTCAGCAAGTACACCTTCTTGGGAAAAGTGCGCACCTCTCTTGGGTGCTAGTCTTCTAGGGTTTGAGCATCGTCTTGTGTGCTAGGTTTTCATGGTGGTGAAGGTCTTTCTCTTGAATAATATAGCAAAGGATTTGACTGGGTTTTCTTCCCTTGTTGAGAAGGGTTTCCCAGGATACTTCTTGTGTTCTTGTGCATGGTGTTGCTTCTTGTGATCTTTGTTGCTGCAACATTAATGGTTATGGTTAAATGCTAAAAATGGAATGAACTTCATGCTTAACCTTGCTTATTGAAAAATCAACACTTAACACCTAAGTTGCACGAAAAGGGGAAATGGTTTTGAGTTTCCGAAACAGGGACGATATGAAACAAGCCCTCAAAAAATGGAAACGTCGGGGGAAATGCCGTATATAAAAGAATTAAAAAAATAAAATAATATATATATAGTTTTTAAAAAAATAAAGCATTATATTGCAAGAAAAACATAATGATACACATAAACGACATTTTAGAAGGAAAACCATGTCCATATTAACTCTCATAGATGATGAATATCATTCATTACATGATGCAAGTAGCAAAATCCAAAATTAGCCTTTATAGATGAGACTTTACATCCAAAATCAGCCTTTATAAATGAGGCTGTATGTGCTGAAAATGAAAAAAAACATGAGCTAAAGGCAACTAGAATTATATATCATACTGATCCTCATCCTCATCATAAAATATAGAACAAGATGCATGTTCAATAGAACTAGAGCATCGATGGGAAGAAGAGGCAACTTGAATTCCACTTCCACTTGTATCATCAACAATATCAAGAGCAGAAAGAGAGAGCTCTAAGTCAGGGTTTTCTGCATCCACATCCCACTCTTTATGAGGTCCACTTATATATTCTTCACCCTTGCGAGACACAAGGCGAAGGTTTGAATGCACATATACAAGATCCTCAGCCTTATGCGATCCCAACCTGTTTCGCTTCACTTAATGAATGAAACCATAGGTGCTCCAATTCCTTTCTGCTGATGAAGAGCTTGCCACTTGTGATAGAATATGAGTGACAAGGCTTTGCAAATATACACAATTTGCCYCATGACAAGTCCACCATTTAATCGGATTCATGGTGCTTCTCTCCTCCAAAGCTAAGATGTCTGCAAAATCCTCTAATCCAGCAACAAAACAAGCAAATTCCTCCCTCACCTCTGTTTGCTGAGAATATGGAAACAACCTCTGGAAGGCTTTTTTCACTCATGTGGCCATCTCCGTGTCCTTATGTGGGGCATTCCTCTTCCCATTGCTTAGAGCAATGAACTCTTCATCATAAAATTTGGGATTTAGAGCATGTGCCAAACTGTGCAATGGAGTGTTAAATCCATTCCACCTAGTAACAATGATGGACCTCACATGCTCGACAAAAAAACAGAGTGGGAGCCTCCTGTGTAATAATTTCCACTGTTTTCTCAACCATGGTATCCATGCCATCATAAATCTCTCCTAGGAAAGGTCTATCTGTGCCTGCATCTCGGAGAAGCTCAAATGTTGGTGAAGTAAACTTGAGCAAGAATTCTACCTTGCTCCACCAATCCTCATCAATCAACACCCTCCACACCATACTTCCTCTCTCTGAATTTGACTGTCTCCACTCAGCCCAAGTCACACCCACCACCATACTCATCAATGCACTTTTGACCTCAACAAGGCGACACAACATGATGAGGTTTGAGGCATATCTTGTCTGAACAACTTTGAGCAACTCCAATTTGGAGTATTCTCGATACATTGCTTGAGACTGGTGGTGGTTGGTGATGAATTTAATTATCTCCCTAGCTTGCCTTCCTTAATCCATTCAGTTGTTGCCTCAATCTCTTCTAAAATGAGATTTAAATTATGGACAATGCAAGGAGTCCAAAAAATATGATTATATCTACTCTCAACAATCAAGCCTGCAGCTTTTCAAACAGGTGCATTATTTGTGATACCTTGCACCACATTTGCTGGCCCTACTTGTTCAATAGTAGAAATTAAAATATCAGCTGAATTTGCTATCTTTTACCTCGCCAGAACAATCTTCTGCTCTCAAGAACATCGCTCCTGTTGGTGCTGATTCAATAACATTGATCAAGGTCCTCCGCTTTGTATCAGTCCATCCATCAGAGATAATGGAAACCCCTGTGCTGGTCCATGAGCTGCGAACTAGTTTGAGAATATCATGAATCAATGACCTCTCTTTCTGCAGCAACATTGTTCTGAGTTTTTCATAGTTTGGCCCCTTGAAACCTTGAGGAGCCTCGTTAATTTCCTTCACCCCACTTCCAATAGGGGGACCGAACCACATTGAATGGCATGCCACATGCAAATATGGCCCTTGCCACTCTTGACTTGGTTTCTTCTCTCTTTTGGTTGTTGAACATCTTCATCAATCTGCTGTCTGAAGCTGCACCTTGTCCTCCAGGGCCTTTGATTATCTCGTTTTCTACTTCTAGTGCCCTCCTCTTCCTTGCTTCGTGAACAATCCTTGGCTCATTGCTAACACCCAAGGAAGGAGGATGCTTGCTACTGCCATGCATAGCAATCTTTGTTGTATTATCCTTAATTTTTTGAGCATCATCATGCTCTTTATGAATTTTATCCCTCACCTGCAGATCAATGGTATGTGGACAACCTTCAATACCCTTCCCTTCATGCAAAATGTGACCTTTGACTGTTGTGTAAGAGCCCTTGAAGGCCTTATCCTTCTTGCATAAGTACTTCCGTTCCCATGAATCTCCATCGGCACTCATAGCCTTGACCTTGGTAACATGCCTCCAAAGAGGATAGTATTCATGTTGCCTGCTTACTTTCCAAAGAGGATAGTATTCCTGTTGCCTGCTTACTTCAACGACTCTAGGAGTAGATGAAACAACACTTTGAAAAGCCATGAGTGCTGCAAGAAAAGAAGAAAATGAAAAATCTATTCACCAAACAAAACAAAAAATTGTATATTGCAGACCAAGAGAAAAAAAAAATCTGCTAACTTGCTAAGCAAACATAAAATAAATCTGCTCACCAAATAGAAAAGAAATCTACTTACTAAAACCACACACAATGTTCTTCTTGCTGCTGTAGGAAGCTCTTCTTGCTAATCAAAGTGTGAGGAATGAGTGAAGCAAGTGGTTTCTTTAGCGAAGGAAGGAGATTTAGGGTTTTGGTTTGCATCTAGAAGTTTCTTTTTTTAATTAAAACAAAAAGACAGAAAATCATCTTTATTCTCTTTGGAGAAGGTAAAAAAATTCTTAACTAAAACTAACTGGTAGTTTGGGGGCCCCACGACCCCTTTTTTTTGCTAATTCATCTTTAAAATCCACCGAAAGTCGGTTGTACGGGCATGGTACGGTCGGGAAACGTCGCTGACCATACCGTATGACGTTTCCCTTTTGAGAAACGTCGTACGGTACGACCGACGATGTTTCCTAGTCGTACCATACCCATTTCTGCGTTTCGTACCGTGTCGACTGAGGAAACATGGGGGGTAGGGGCATTTCCTGCAGCTTAGCTTAACACTTATCGCCCTGGAGCCTCTCATAGTGTACTAGACTTCGGTAATGGTTCACATGTATCCCAAAAGGACCATGGTTGCTTTTCCTATGAAAAGAAGGGCTAGAATGCCAAGGTTGATGCAACTACTATAAATAAAAGAAAGAATGTTACAAAAGAAAGAAATGAATGGGATAATGATCGACCAAATGTAAAAGCCTTAAGCTAGCTTGAGCTCTAGCCCCTCTAATGGTAATTGCCCCTTGTCCTGATGCAATGAATGCATATCTATAACAAGATTTTATCCCAGTAAAAGAAAGAATGAATGCTTGAAACTTGAAAAGGGGACTTGCAAATTAATAAATGAATATTAAAAGGCAAGAAAAAGGGGTTTGGAATGCAAAAAGTACGGAGGAAAGGGTATCTCAAGCAACAAGCGCAGCCTTTACAAAGGCGCTCATGGAAGTGGACCGGATATGGTATCCTGCATGTTAATGATTCCATTGCCATGAAGTAAGCCCAATAGGTTTCGCTATCACACTGGCACTTAGATGGGTTTCTCGGTTTCTCGGGACATATCTCTTTACTTGTGTACCGGGACACCTAATAGGGTCTTTAAATGGTCCTCCCATACCTAAACTTGCCAAATTGCATAAAGTCTTGAGCTAAGGTGAAGTTTGAAGGGGATATCTAATGTGAATTGTTCATTTGGCTTTGTATTAAGTGTTGGCCTACTTCGCATGATTCTTTTTTTTATTGCCCCTTATGATTGTTGGACTTACTTGATTCCATGACTTTGATTGATTGACTTGGTGCACTTGACATGGTCACTTGGAGGACATCCTTGTGCTTTGATCCACGATGTTGTGCACTTTATGTAGGATATAACATGTGTGATGCAAAGAGTTGGGCACCTGGTGATCGATCTCCTTCAAATACATCCTCTCACACCTCCTAGATCCTGGATGATGGACATATGAGCTCTCATTTAATAGATATAGTCATGATGGCAGGCAGATGGGCAAGAAGCCCACACCTTGGACAATGCACCCCACACCTTATTCAACATTAGATTGAGGATGTTGCACTTGGTTATGCTTGGCCACCACATTGATGATGCGATGGGATTCCTTGACGATGAGACATGACCTTTGATGAGGAGGTGTGAACTTCACATTAATTTGCATCTCTTGGATGATGAGATGTGGCCTTTGGAGGCTTCACACAACCTCTTGGAGCATGTCGTCACCACATGTGTGACCTAGGAGGACATTATTATGGTGTATTAACATGATTATTCATTGTTTGATGCTATTTGAGGGTTGACCTAGACCTATCTCACTTATATCATTGATTACTTGTACTTTAAGGGGATTTGAGGGGTTACAGTGCTCGGGTTGCCTCATATATATAGGCTAGCGCTACCTGAAGTCCATATCATAACTCACAATTGTGATTCATCACTTCTACTTGTCTTCTATCTCTTCTTTTTCACTATGGAGCTTATGTTCACACCTTTGGAGCGACTTGGATGAATGCTTTGTCTTGTTTTGGTCGATTCTTCATGCAAACTAGGTTTTCCTCATGATAGTGACTTGTCCAATAAGTGCTTTTTCATGTTTAAAGTGTTATTTCTTGGGATATTTTGGTGAATGCTCTATTAGAGAGGTAATAGTTGTTAAATTTAGAGTTGCTATTAAGATCTTTTCAATTTATTAGACAATAATAGCATAAGCATGATCACTGAAAGATACACAATCACAAGGTACACAACATTTATCTTGGGAAACCCTCATGGGGGAGTAAACCCAACAAAAACTTCCTTAATATAGATTGCCAATACAATGCCAATATAAAAGACCAAACACTAGAGAATAACCAAGATTGAGCAATGCGCCTCTCTCTCTTTCTTTCGATAACTGCAGCTTCCTTCAAACTTGTGCACTAGATGAGTGACTTGAGTGAGTGTAAGAATGAGACACCATCCTCTCTTATTTATACTTGCTGATAGGCGCAAGGGTTGTGTCTCTTTGCCAAGCTGGGCCGACCTTTTCAACTAGTGGCTAAAACCAGTTTAATTATCCCTTGGGGCCAACTTCTCAATTAGCCTCATTTAATTAGGGTTTGACCAATCCACAAAAGGGGATTTGGTCATACATAAGTCCCGACATGATCAATCCACAAAAGGGGATTGATCTATAAGATAAAAACTTAATAATAAGTAGAATATTCTTCGCGGTTACAATATTTCAACACTCCCCCTTAACAAGAAGGGTATTCTAGAACATCATCAGGAGAGAGAGAGACATCAACAACATCTGGAACATTGACTGTCACATCTATAAATCATCAGAAGTTTTTTTCATCATCAATAACATCATCGTTCACAGCATGGAGCTGGAATATTATCATTATCGTCATTCACAACATGGAGCTGGAATAGTATCATCATTCACAGCATAGAGCTAGAATGGCATCATCATCATTATTCTCTGCATCAACATCAATTAGTATAACTCTAATACAACATCATCAATCAGTACAAGACTGATACATGATCATCAACATCTTCAGCATGAAGCTGGAGTAGCAACATCATCATCATCTTCAGCATGAAGCTGAAGTACATCATCATCATCATCATCATCTGAAGTAGCTTCTTCTTGCAATCTATGATGATCTTTTCTTTATCTGTCAAGAATAAATCATCTACATATAGTAGCAACATCATTGGCTCATCATTCATAACCTTGAAGTAAAGGTTAGAATCAACTTTACTCTTGGAAAAGCCCAAGCTCGTCAGGAAATTGTCAATTCTGCCATACCAAGCTTTAGGAGCTTGCTTTAACACATACATAGCTTCCTTCAACCTACAAACATGAGTCTTTCTATCTTCAATCTTCAAATCAATTTTTTCACATCACATTGTACCATCCTGGTACACTTGCTTCAACTCCAATTTAATATGCACAATCATGTGCTAGCTCTAAGTGATTTCTGCAAAGCACTATCTGTCTCACTACCTGAGAGTATGTCTACTCTCACTTCAACTATTCCTCTGGAACTGGGACTTTGCACCTGCAACTGCTCTAAGGCTGAGAATGACTGCTCCATTCTCACTGTGACTGTTGAAATTTGAGAGTAACTCCTCTACTTCATCACGGCAACAACTTGATCTGAAACTGAGAGTGGCTCAATAACTGATACTAAAAGTAGCTCTTCTTCTTTCATGGAGGTAACTCTACCTGCTATTGTTGTCGTGTCTTCTTGACCCAACTAATGTACTACACTAATTGGCACTGGAGATAAGTCAATCTCAAATATAGGGATTGCTCCCCCTGAATCTCATACTGTCATGGTTGTTCTGGTTGTCTTCTTGAATACTTGAACTATTTCTTCAATTACTGGAGTAAGTGTCTCATCATAGTCTTCTCCCTCTTGTTGGGAGAATCCTCTGGACACAATTTAGTCTTTGTACATCTGCAACATGCTTGATTTGTTAGATCAATCTTGGAAGTCAAGACTGACTTCCCTTCTAGTCTCATAGAAAAATCCATATCCCAGTCTTTCTGACTGGCTTCCTTCTTTGTCACTGAAACAAGGGAATCTTCCCAGGAGATTTCATATCTCCTAGAAGTCTTTGAAGCTACGATCTAGTCTTCTCATGGCATCTGTCTCCTAGTCCTGGAAGATGTCTCTTCATCTGATCCTTTTTGAGATCAGGATTACTCTAAATCTTGATTTCTTCTACGTCTACAAGGACTTCATTATCTTCTACAAGATATACTTGGTGTTGAATACCAAGTCTAAATATGAAAAGCTGAGTCAGACTTCAAACGAATTCTGCTCCCTATCAAGGTGGCTTCATTATCCTTTGAACAAGTCTACTGTGAGTTCTTGTTCGAATGTTCGGTCATCTTTGGAGCCTTTTGCTCCTTATTGTCCATCTCCATATGAGATGCTCTATATCTCAAAAGTATTTTCTTCTTCATCTTCTGAATGTATACGATCACGTATACGACTTGGATAGTCTGCTCCATGTCTCATTTAGTATGTTGCCTCTTACAATTGTCACTATAGCTTCCTTAGGGTTATCAGTTGTGACCTGATACAAGGTCAACAAAACAAGAAGCAAGAATAATACCCTTTTTGATAATAATAATAAAACAATAGCATGAATAATCGTCACAGTAGCTCCTTTAGAGCTATCACTTGTGACCTGCCTGAAACAAAGATCAAAAGTAAGAAATACAATACGAAATGAGATCAACACTCTTCTAGTGTTGTGATCAAACGTTCCTCCATGGTAACCTGGAACCAACACAAGAAGTTTCTCCTAAAGGAGATGTTAGTTGTATCTCGTAAATGATTACAATAAGCATTTATCTCAATATGCTCAAATGCTACCAAGTATAATACTTTTCAAAGACTGCTACCTCAACTATAGTGGTTACTTGTAATGAGGTAGCTATTTAATTTGTCGTGTGCAACTTTGAATTTTATCGACTTAATCAATCAAACCTGGAACCTGGAGTCTTGTCCTCAAGTGTCTTGCTTTTCTTCCAAGTCTTCTTCACTCAAGATGACAAGTGCTTTCTTCAACCTGTCCTCTGTACTAGGACAATATGCTATCTTGACAGAAGTCTAAACTCTAATCTCAATCTAATACCTTGACTTTAATTTTGACCAAGGGTTAGTATGATGGTCATAACTTCAACATACAATCTAGATGTCAAGATAATGTTGTAACGAATAGATGCATATGAAATGATCAAACCTGAGGTGCATTATTCCTCTGAATGTGCTGGACTTGAGATCCTTCTCCTACAAGTACCCTTTATAATAATGCATTTTAAACATATGTAAGTACATAGCTCTGATAGTATCTTGCTAGGGTAAGGTGCACTAGGACAACAGTCCCAACACTTCACAAAAAATTAGTCCCAACACTTCACAAAAAATTTCACTACAACTGGTGCTGCAACTGGCATGAAGGAACTGACACTGCAACTGATACTGCTACTGCAACTGTAACTATTACTACAACTGCAACTGGTACTTCAACTGCAATTGCAACTTAGGGTTTTATGAGGAAACCCTAATTTTTCAAACTTCAAATTTTGCAATTTTGATCCAAGGACTAGATGCACTGGGCTGAGGCGAGTAGGCTGGAGTAGTCTGTTTTCAGGAAATACAAATTTTACCCCTTGAAACTAAGCCTGCGCAAATATGGAGTGGTACTTCTGGTACTAGTTTTGGTTTCCTAGTTTTCTGGTACGAGTCAAAACTAGGGTTTCACTTTTCGGAGGCTCTGGCCATTGAAAAGGCGCGCTCAAGCTGCCAACGAGTTCACTAGGCTAGGGTGCACTTCCCTAGATGGTTTTTAGTCAGAAATTCTCTGCCAACAAAAAGCCCTAATTTTCTTGTACGACAACAATGACGTTTTTGGTTACCCAATGAAAGGTGTTCTACTTAGTTTAGCTCTGATACCATGTTAAATTTAGAGCTGCTATTAAGTTCTTTTCAATTTATTAGACAATAATAACATAAGCAGGATCACTGAAAGATACACAATCACAAGGTACACAACATTTATCTCGGGAAACCCTCATGGGGGAGTAAACCCAACAAAAACTTCCTTAATATAGATTGCCAATACAATGCCAAGATAAAAGACCAAACACTAGAGAATAACCAAGACTGAGCAATGCGCCTCTCTCCTTCTTTCGGCAACTGCAACTTCCTTTAAACTTGCACACTAGATGAGTGACTTGAGTGAGTGTAAGAATGAGACACCATCCTCTCTTATTTATACTAGCTGATAGGCGCTAGGGTTGTGTCTCTTCACCAAGCTGAGCCGACGTTTTCAACTAGTGGTTAAAACCACTTTAATTAGCCCTAGGGGTCGACTTCTCAATTAACCTTTTTAATTAGGGTTTGACCAATACACAAAAGAGGATTTGGTCATACATAAGTCCCGACATGATCAATCCACAAAAGGGGATTGATCTATAAGATAATAACTCAACAATAAGTAGAATATTCTTCGCAGTGATAATATTTCAACAATAGTTGCATGATATCATTGTTTTCCTTGAATAATTGTGAAACCTTAAGAAAGGATTAAGAGTGATTATCCCCTTCCCTTGTTGCATCTACCTTGATTTATTGAAGCATACAAGGACAAGATTAGGGATTGTGAGAGGAGATCCCCCTAACCTTATTTTTGAGGTCAAAACCTAGGGTTTGTGAGAGGATAAACTTTAGGGTTTGACCTAATTCTAACCATTGTCCTTGCTAGATGCTATAAAAGGAGTGGGATGGCACCTAGGGTTTATAAGAGGATACACTTTAGGTGCTCTTCCTTTGAGGTTTGACCTAGGATTATGAGGGGATAATCCTAGGCCTTCAAACCTTCACCTCTTCTCCTCCTTAGCCTCCTTTATGGTGAATGCATTTGACTCCTTTTGCCCAAGAAACAAACAACATTAGTCTTCATGTTTGCAAGTGATGATTAAAAACCTAGCTTAGCTAAAACTCTTTCTCTTTCGAAGCTACTTGACAAGTTAGGTATCTAATCTCATTCTCATGCTAATTCTAACTCAACACTTGACATGATAACTCATTTGTTTGCTTCTGTTATAAATTTTAGTCACAACCATTAGGGCTTGGTAAAATTGCTGATAACATCCTTAATATTGTGGTCAAAGTTGCTTGGAATCACTGTCTAGCTATTGGATCTTGTTCTACTCAATAAGGGCTATAATTTAAGATTTCTATTGCTAATTTTAAATTTTTTTTTGCTACTCTTACAAAATACATATTTCTGATATACATTACCATTCATTGCATTTTTTATTGTTAGATTATGTAGCTCGGGAAGGTACTTCCACACTAGGGGTGTCTAGTAGTGTGGAAGGGGCCCAACTTATGCCTAGACAACACTATATTGGTGAAGACCACTCAAGTCAACATGAGATTAAGTCATAGCCGTTGGATGTGACTTAAATGATCTCAATGCTTGATTAAGTCCCCACCACTAGATCAAGAGCTTGATAAGAAGATCCAAGGGCTAGGTTTGCATGAGAGGAAAGCCTAGGGTTACAAATAACCTAGAAGGCCTCATTCTATAGTCATCTCTCAAGTGAAGGTAGTCGACTAAGATAGAGAGGTGCCTCTAAGGAGATTTGATAACAGGGTTAAGTCGAACCAACAGTGGAGGGTCGAGCAAGATCGAGTTGATAAGAAAAGGAGGGTCGAGTAGGGTCAATGACTAGACCAAGTCGGATCTAGCAAAGCAAGATGAGGAGGCTAAGCAATGGAAAGGAGGCCGAGCTAGGGCCACCTGCAAGTAAAGCCAGCAAAATCCTAGGAAAAGGAGTCCATACAAGTGGTATGGATACCGTACGGGTCGTATGGATCACCAACTGAGAAAGGAAATCATACCAGGTCTGAAAATAGAAGAGACGTTCTATTGGGTAAAATCCAGCTATATTGTAGTCACATTTTTGCCGTACGACTGCCCTGAGTGAAACTCGTGAGTGTACGGACCTATACTGGTGGTACGGTCCCTGCATATCAGTTTGGGCGAAATACATCTATGTATACACAAACATGTGATAAATAAATTGTGTTTTAAGTGGTGTTGTTTCCAAAATTTGTTTCTCATATATAGTTTCTTTTGTGTGGTCCCAAATATCATTAATTCAATGGCTGTAGCTTAGATCTGATAATTAAGTTTATAAGCTATTCTCTTCATGGTATTAGAGTTAGATTTCTGACAGCCCTAAAAGAGTTGTTGAAGCGTTGTACTAGCAAAGACAAGGAAAGAAGAAGAATATTAAAAGGGAGGTCGTACCCTCTAAGCTGAAGTAGGAGAAGAGGATCGAGTAGGGTCGATTTGCTTAGAGAAAGAGGGAGCAAGTCAGAGATGAAGAAGCTGAAACTAAGTAGCAAGATGACTACAAACCTCATATATGAGGACAGACTTGATGGTGCCTCTAACTATGTGCAATGGAAGTACATAATAAAGAATGCTCTTCAAGAGAGCAAAGTATGGGGTATTGTTGAGAATTCAACTGCAATCCCCACTGATGCTAAAGACATGGAAATATATTATGCTTTAGAAATCAGAGCTCAGAGGATCCTTCTAGATGGAGTGAAGGATCATCTGGTACCAAACATTGGTGAGAAGCAAATAGCTCATGAAATGTGGTCACATCTGAAGGGGTTGTTTGAAGCCAAGCATGAGAGCATAATCATGGCTCTCAAAGAGAGGCTCCAACACACAAAGATGTCTAAAGGGGAAGGCGTTATAGTATACCTTACCAAAGTAAGACAACTTCTAGATGAACTCCTTGCAGTTGGGGTAAGACTGCCCCTAGTTGAGATAGTTTGTTCTGCCATAAGAGGCTTCCCAAAGGAGTGGGATCCCTTCATTGCCGGGGTAGTAGCTAGAGAGAAGTTGCCTGATTGGGATAGGTTATGGAATGACTGCCGCCAAGAGCAGATTAGGAGAGGCATAGATGTGGATGAGGACGAAGAGGAGGAGAATCTCGCTCTCACCTCCAAGAGGGGAGGCAGGGGCAGAAGAGGAACAATCTTTAGAGGAGGATCCAGAAATGGGAGATCAAAGAAAGACCTCTCACATGTCCAATGTTATGTGTGTGGAGAATTTGGACACTTTGCCAGTCAGTGGTCTCAAGCCAAGAAGTGCTATGGTACAAGAGGGAAAAGGAAGGAGGTAGCAGCCTCAACAGAAATCAAGGACAAAGAAGAGGAAGAAGAGCAACAATTGGCTACCATTGCTCAAGAGTTTTCCAGAATGTTTTGAGACGAGTACACTTTGTTTTTGGATACAAAGGACAGGACCATGACAGGATGGTACATAAACAGTGGTGCCACAAGTCATATGACATGTGAAAGACTTGCACTTCCGGAGTTCACAGCCCAAGATTCAGGTTTTGTGAAGTGTGCTGTGCATTCTAGCATGGTGGCAATCCAAGGAAAAGGGATAGTATGATTACAGATAAAATTAGGCAGGATTCTCAAGGTGCCATGGGTACTTTATGTACCAAGCATGAGTTAGTGTGCTCTCAATCTCGGCCTTAGAACATCAAGGCTATGGTGTCATCTTCTTTGGCTGTGGTGTACACATTCGATCTCTTAGAAATCGAACACTAGGACCACGTGGGATGATAGGCATAAGTGAGGATGACCTATACAAGTTGTGAGGGTAACCTATCTATAATTTCAAAGAGGAAAGTAGTGAGTCTGCTATATCATGTTTAAGGGAACATGAAGCTATCCTCAACAGACCCACGTGGTGGGAATGGACTCAACTAGAGGAGTGGGGATACTCAGATGATCCTGGTACAGATGACAGCAGAAACAACCAAGCAGAGCAGATCAAGTATCTAGACTTAGAGAGGATAGGTCTCTTAGATTTAGAGGGAGAGACTCACAGTGATGTGGATCATGGAGGACGCAACACATGTGGCAGTACCTCCCTTGCTAAGAGGGAGTGTTAGATTATGTAGCTCGAGCAGGTACTTCCACGCTAAGGTGTCTAGTAGTGTGGAAGGGGCCCGACGTATGCTTAGACAACATTATATTGGTGGAGACCACTTAAGTCAACATGAGATTAAGTCATAGTCGTTGGATGTGACTTAAGTGATCTCAATGCTTGATTAAGTCCCCACCACTAGATCAAGATCTTGATAAGAAGATCCAAGGGCCAAGATTGCATGAGAGGAAAGGCTAGGGTTACAAATAACCTAGAAGGCCTCATTCCATCGTCATCTCTCAAGTGAAGGCAACCGACTAATATAGAGAGGCGCCTCTAAGGAGATTTGATAACAGGGTTAAGTCGAACCAACAATAGAGGGTTGAGCAGGATCGAGGAGATAAGAAAAGGAGGGTCGAGTAGGGTCAATGACTAGACCAAGCCGGGTCTAGCAAAGCAAGACAAGGAGGCTAACCAGTGGAAAGGAGGCCGAGCTAGGGCCACCTGCAAGTAAAGCCAACAAAATTCCTAGGAAAAGGAGTTCGTACAAGTGGTACCGATACCGTACGGATCACCATTTGAGAAAGGAAGTCATATTAGGTCTGAAAATAGAAGAGACGTTTTGTTTATTAGTGTTTTTGCTGAAGATTAAGGTAAAATCCAGCAATATTGTAGTCACATTTTTGTTGTACGACCAACCTGAGTGAAACCCGTGAGTGTACGGACCCGTACATGTGGTACGGTCCCTGCATATCAGTTTGGGCGAAATACATCTATGTATGCACATATCTGTGATAAATAAATTGTGTTTTAAGTGGTGTTGTTTCCAGAATTTGTTTCTCATATATAGTTTCTTTTGTGTGGCTGTCCCAAATATCATTAATGCAATGGCTGTAGCTTAAATCTGATAATTAAGTTTATAAGCTATTCTCTTCATTTACTACAACGACCATTTTATACTTGATAGCTAGTATTCTGGGGATTATTTGCATCATTTAGACTTGATAATTGTTGATAAAACTTAGAGATACCTTACACACGCTTCACACATCAATTTTCTCATCTTATTCTCATCCTTACCCTAATTCTAGCCTATCCTTTTGAGGTGACCAAGATAGGGGGCTATAGTAATGGCAAATCTTGCTGTAGGATCCCTTGAGGTCATTAGGGAAGCCTCCCTTGTGTTGGACCCGTCCTTCACTAAATCGAGGGGAGTCTTTACTAAGGTGACAGTGGTAAGAATTCCTAGTGTGTTACACTTATTTGCCACTTGTGAAAGGCTTTGCACAAGTGACAGATTAGGTGATAACATGGTGAAATTTCCCAACACATGGAAAATATTCACACTTTGCCTCTCTCTCCTATTGAGGAGGTCACAATTTTGTCTCCAAAAATAAAGGACACTAGGCCTGCCCAATAGAACCTGCCAGGTGCTTTAGATGAGTATTTTGCCTTGGCGATATTCTTTTGTAAACCTAGGCATCCTTTGCGTGGTCTTAGTGAAGGGCCAATTTTTTTTTTCTGGATCTAGATTTATTAAATATCCCCTCCTTGCCTAGCTCCCAAACAAGGAACGCAAGGAAGAAAGGCCAGACGTAAATTGTTGTCTTCGAACTTGCCATTTCTTTATAGGATTCTTGAGTTCTATTTTGAGATTGATCTTAGATATGATGTATTGGAAATGTTAGTGAATAAAATCTGTAAAAAGGCTTTGAGTTGGATAGAGTAGGTCCTTAGTAAAGGAAAACAACTGTAAACACAATTAGTGTGTATTTTTCTCTTTACTAAATCAAATAATAAAACTACGATTTTTTTCCTTGGGAAAAAAATGTACATTGAGCATATTACAAAAAACGGATGATAGGGTAGGTCCCCACTAGTGGGTCATAAAGGGGCACCAAACAAAATCTCTTGCATTACTCAAAAGCTAGATGCCAAAGTGGGCATTAAAGGCAAAATCCACAACCAAAGCTAACCATAACCACCTAATCATTAACCTTGGGCCACAAAAGATACAATCATCCAATTTATTAAGGCCTTGTCCCTAAGGGCATAAGGAAGGACATAAATAAACTAAAAAATATTAAACTCAAGCACAATGAGTTTCCATTGTTGGAGGAGCTAGGGAACCATCGTCATTTGGGCTTTGACAACCAAAGTATCTCTAAAGGGGGTTTTCCCAACACTATTTTCTCCCAATTGTCATTTTCCTCCTCTTGGCTTGGGCATAATGGAAAATGGCCAAGGGAATACATGGTGTCTTATCCTCCATAGAAGGATGTGGTTTCTCTTCAAGTTGGCTATGTGGCCAAATTTGTCTTTGCTCTCATCACTCTCAAACTTGCCTATTAACTTGGTGATGAGGGTAGTTATGGCTCGATTCTCGATGTGACATCTATCAATGTGCAAGAGATTTGGATTGAAAAGGCATCAGTGGAACTTGACTAATCATATAGGGAGCCTTGCCCTAATATTCTAGAAGTTGCCAAAGATGGTCCAAAGCAAGTGGGCACTTTTCGACTTGAGCTTGGATTTGCATATATGAATTAATTATTATAGTAACTATGTGGAATCGCATATTTTTGGTCTTTTGCAAAATTGAACTTGATTTTATTACGAGTTTTCCACAAATGGAAAGGAAATTCCACCTTGAGCAAATGCTAGGTCGGTTGAGTAAATTGTCCGAGTTCACGTGTTATCTAGGAGGGCGGCTTTCCATTTATGGAATGGAAATGAAATAATAATTTTTTCCAAGTAGTGGGTTGAAGGGAATCAGGAATCCTGAACAAGTTGGTACTTTGGAAGGAGCATGGCTACCAACTTCCCCTAAACCCCTAATTCTGCTGCAAAGATACCTGCAAACACAACAAAATAAATCATTTCAATATTAGAAATTTGAGTAAAATTATTGAAAGAAGATAGGCACCCATATCAATTACCTGTATTGATAAATTAATAGAGGTAAAGTTGGCAACTAAATCACCATTCGAACACCAAACTCAAAAACAATTGAGAACAAATATTAAACCATAACGTGAAAGGTTGAAAGTAGAATTTTGGTGCAAAATTCAGCAAAGGTCCCGCCTTGCCATTAAAATTTTGTCCTCTAGGTTACAAAGAATGGGCCTAGTTATACAGGCCTCATGGAATGGTTTAATTAACTTAAACCAAATAATTAAGTTAATTAATCCTAGGTTAAAACCAAAATAAACCCTTCATTAAATCAATTCTGATTTGATTCCTTTATCTACTAAGCTTCTTGTGCAAAACTTAAGCCACCCTCTTTGTAAAATATTGAAAAATTCCTTTCCCTTTACATTGATATATAAGGTTAATAACTCATCTTATTTGAAGAAATTGAAGGCACATCCCCCTTTACATTCATGCTTACAATTAAAAAATCTTTTTATTTCCACGAAAAAGCGTAATTCTATTCATTCGAAGAGAACCAAGTTACATTTTGTAGGTGCCTTGAGCACGACCCACCCAAGGGTTAAATGATAAAAAATAGAGGCTCGATGGGGCCCTGAAGCGGACAATTATGCCTCAAGAAATATACAAAAAGAGGAGTTGGGATCGTCCCAAAACAAGTCGAAAGAGGATCTATGCAGAACAGAGAACCCCAACAGGAAAGCAGACCAAAGAAAGCTTCGGAGGCTGGAGGGACCAGGTTAGAGTGGTATGAAGCCCTCACATCAACATATTTGAAAGAAGCAACATCAAGGAAGACCTCATCCTACAAGCACCAGAAAAAAAGGCACCAAAAAGCTGCACGCCCATAAGAAGGACCTCAAAGTGTCAAAGTAAAACACTGCACGCCCTTTTAATGGACCTCAAAGCTCAGGCCTAGCCCCCAATTGATCAGAGGAAGAGATAGACACTGAAAGCCACTGAATGGACCCCGATTTGAGCATACATCAAACCTCGAACAACTATCATAACTAGAGAGGAACTGCAACTAGAAGTGAGAGAAAACCCTAAGAAGAACCTGCCGAGGACGAATCAACCACCAAAGGAGAGGGGCTGCCCCCAGAGAAAAACCCAGCGACAAAGAGCGACGGCCTCAAAGAACCCCAGGTCAACAAAGCAGAAGATCTACGCATACCATACCCATATCTGCACAGGAGATGGCTACACAACATAAATCCAAATCAAAAGGGGGAATGAGCACCACAAGCACCTCGAACCTCGGATCAGGGGACCGCACCAACACCTAGATCCACAACTTGAAACCCAGAAGACCAAAAGCCACCTAGCTAAGACTGCGACGCCTCAAAGAGGCCCAAACAACACCCGCTTAAAACAAAAAAGGACATCCAAACATGGCACAAAGGAGGAGGAATAAAGCAAAGAGACACACCGGATCGAAGGAGAACACCTGCGATGGCAAGACACGCAAAGGCCAGATCTGGACAATAACTTTGCAGGACAAACGGGGCAGCTCTAGTGCTCAAACTCTTGATCCGAACCCAGAAACGAGAGCTACTGCGGCCACGCAGAAACCGAACCTCGAACACTCCTTGCAAGCAACAAACACAACGGATATGTCCGGGGTTCTGTGGCTAGGGTTCCCCCCAACCCTTACGATTAAAAAATCTTATATTAGAATCTACCTCGTTTTACATTTTAAATTTACGAGATTCACTAAAAGACGTTTCTTGGAGAAAACCAACTATTACCCATTGACATATAAGATTAAAAAATTTTAAACTATGCTTTTGAAGAGCTTAAAATAGTAAATAAACGATCTTTTATTAAACAAAAATATGCTCTAGGTATATATCATGTTTTTTTATATACGAGAGGAGAACTAATATTTATGTTTTAAAACCTTTTCTCCAATGGGGTTTGATTGGGCCATATGGAGAGTGAGAGGTTTGATTCAACGCCCCTATTTCTTATCTGTTGAGTTAGCAGGGTTGAGGATTGTGTTGGCCCCTCAAGGAGTGTCATGTCTTTTGTGAAGGAGAGGGTGATGGAGCCTTGTTGAGTTGGCACCTACTCCCTTTGATATGGTCGTATTGGAAGGTGGCCAAGTGGAGTGCCACCTCCCCTTCCTTCCCATGGTGGCTTTCTACCATGGGATGTGTCACTACTCTCCTTAAGGAGAGCCACCATGACCACTCTTCTATTGATATAGCCATGTAGGGAGGTGGCTAATGGAGTGCCACCTCACCTTCCCTCCCATACTGGCTTTTTGCCACGAGAGGTGTGGTTTCTCCCCTTAAGGAGAGTCGTCACAAAGGCCACGGTGACTCCCCTTGAGGAGAGTTGCCACAACTTGTTTATAGAATACACTTGGTTTGTCACCATTGGGCGTATCAAAATAAAGAGGAAAGACACCCTCCAAAGAGTTGTAACCTCCCCTTAAGGAGAGTTACCATGGCTTCATGGAAATATTTGTAGAATATATCTGGTTCCTGACTGGTAGACTATGCCACAGTAAAAAGGAAAGACACAGTTCAAAGAGTTGTAACTGTATTTTAAAAGATCAAGCATTTTGTGCCATACGCTGTCAACTTAACATAATTTTTTTTGCAGTTTCTTTATGAAACATCTTTTCCAGTGAATGATCAAATCTATTTATTGAATGCTTAACAAAGTTGCTTGAGAAATCTTGTATGTGGAGGAGTGAAGGAAAACAATTGTCAACAAAAAAGTAGGAAGATTCAAGAAATTTTCATGCTTGTCAAGATTTCAAAATGCTTCTTGTGCAACTGTACACATGCCAACAATATTAAGGAGAATTGATGGAGATAGATAGATAAGATAAGATAATTTCATTAATGTCCAACAAATGACCACAAATAGGTTAATGTGATTGCTAAGTACATCAGTGTCAATGCAAGGTGGGATTTCAAAGGCCTCTCTTATAAAAGCAATATTAAAGCACATCCAGTTTATAATATTGGGGATTTAACAACAAAGATATGAATACAAAGTTGTAGTGCAAATATAAAAGTGCTACCCCTACTGTGAAGCAAAAACCCTAGGGAGCTTATCTTGCATAAGGGTACACAGAAGGGAACCTCAAATTTCTCAGACACTGGTGCTTGAGGATGGGGTGGAAGAGGGACCCTCTTGAGCCAGAGGTCCTAATATTTGTATCTCTCCTAGCATTTGAGGTAGTAGGGAAGAAACTCCTTATAGATCGTTGACTAGAGGACCTGGAAGAGCTAGTATGTGGTGTATCTTACTATCTAGAAGATGCAACCCATTATCGAGATGTGGAGGAAGTTGATTGTCTATTTGTGTTGTGTGCATTGTCTTGGGTTTTGAGATGACGTATCCATAAGAGTCTCATTGACGGAGCAAGGGTGGTCTTATGGGGTCTCACTATGATCTATTTGTCATTATGGGGATGTTGTTTTCTCATCTCTTGGTATCCTTGTCCATTATGAGTAGCAAAAAGAAAGACATAATCAACCCATAAGTGTTTGATCTAGAGGGGGATGGTTGGAGTCAATGAGACCAGAGTTTGAGGGCCTCCCTCATGAATAAGGCTAGGCATTATTGGCTTGGATACCAAAACAAAATGGAGAGAGGGTTTTGGGACTCCCTAAAAATGCAGTAATACCACCCTAGGATCTTGTAATAGATGGGGCATTGAAAGATGAAGTGCTCATTTGTTTCGATCTCCTAAAGATGTCATAGCTAGTAGATCTTATCTGCCCATGTGTTATAATGTTCGACCTTGACTCGAGTTGATGAGATTCAACCCGAAACTAACCCTCAAGGGTCTTAAGGGCATGCATCAAGTGACGTCATGCATCAAGAGGTCGAACAATGAGGTTGTCCCTCGGCTCGATGAAGTGCTCTTTATAGAAGGTCATCTTGGTATACAAACAACCTAAAGGGGTGACCCAAGTAACTTGAATGTATTGCTTGTAAATATGCTCTCCACTGATCCTATTCAACTCCTACTTAGTTGGCAATAGTTGACTAGGGGTGTTTAGAGAGTATCTGAATAGGGGGAGGTGTTCCAATGAAATACCAACTGATTGAAGTCGTTCACCACAAGTACGCCCCTGTGAGTGAATGTCAGCCTGATGCTAAGTGACACGTGGAAAGCACCTCAAGCACCTCGAGTCCATATTATTCTTTGTCATGATCAAGGAAAGACTGCGCCAGGGCCCATTTACCACAAGTACACCTTTATGATAAATGCATCCTATCTCCCTTGGTCTGCAGCCCAATCTGGGAGAAGGTCCGCCCGATGCTTACTCGGGACATTGTAGCAAAAGGTCTGTCACAGATGGCACTCCCATGTGGACTTCTAGAGGCTACTCCCTCTAGAAACACTAGGGTCAACTTCCCATAGTGTGTGACGTCAAGATCAACTCCCATGGCATGTCCTCATGTGCTCTCCACAAGGGATGTTGGGCTATAAGCCTAAACCCACTTATCCCTTCTCGGATAAGTGTCCTCACAGATCAACTCAACATAGTCACAGAGGAATATGATCTGGAGAATGCCTGTCACACATGGCACTCCCATGTGGACTTCTAGAGGCCACTCCCTCTAGAAACACTAGGGTCAACTCCCCATAGTGTGTGACGTCAAGGTCAACTCCCTTGACATGTCCTCATGTGCTCTCCATAAGGGACGTTGGGCTATAAACCCAAACCCACTTATCCCTTCTTGAATAAGTGTCCTCACAGATCAACTCAACTTAGTCACAGAGGAGTATGATTTGGAGAATGTCTCAAGAAGCTGCAAACATGAACACTCCCTCTCAACAAGGGAGGCATTTTTTGCCATGCAAGTCCTGTCACAAAAGTACTTGAACTTCGTCCTGGTAAGGGGTTTGGTAAGAACATCAACAACCTGCTCATCTGTAGGAAGGCATTGCACCAATACTGCCTTCCTCTGCACCATGTCTCGGATGTAATGGTACTTGATCTCAATGTGTTTCGATTTGTCATGAAACACTGGATTCTCAGAGAGCTTCACATAGCTATGTTTATCACAATGAATAACAGTGGAATCCAACACATGTCCAAATAAATATGCAAGGAGCTTGCGAAGCCACATTGCTTCGCAGACTGCCACACTCAATGCAATGTACTCTGCTTCTGTGGTGCTCAAGGCCACAAAAGTCTGTTTCCTGCTACACCAGGAAACCATGGCAGATCCCAAAGTGAAGCAACACCCGGAGGTGCTCTTCCTGTCCACAACGCTCGCTGCCCAATCAAAGTCAGTATATCCCTGCAATCTCATGTCAATACTAGAAGTATATCTCAGACCATGTCCAACTGTGCCTCGCGGGTATCTTAACAGATGCTTCGCAACAATCCAATGTGTCTGTCTCGGTTTACTCATAAACTGGCTAAGTGCACTCACTGCATAGCAAATATCTGGTCTGATGTTAACCAGATACATCAATGATCCAATCAACTGTCTATACAGGGTCGGATCAATCTCGTCGGAATTGGAAGAAGACACACTTAGTTTCTTCAGATTCATCACCATTGGTGTAGCCATGGGATTACAGTTCAACGTCCCAAACTTTTGCAATATCTCAACTGTGTACTTCCCTTGACTTAGGAAGATCTCATTAGTTCTCTACCACACCTCTAGTCCCAAGAAGTAGTGCATCATTCAACAATAAGGGACCATGAGGAGCTGCATGTCCTTCTTCTTTCTGTAGAGTTCGACGAGCCCATGTAGGTATTTTCGGCCTACTGCAATATCTCTAGCAACATCAACTGGAGCTACAGGATCAATGGGATCAATAGGCTCAACTGTCTCCCTCTGAACTACTGGAGGGTGAGGGGGAGAAGGAACCATCTCTTCTTGTCTCTCACTATCAATCTCCATGTGAGATCCTCTAGATCTCTTGAAGGCTACCTCCTTCTCAAAGGTAACATCTCTGCTCACCTCAATCTGTCTCTGACCAGGGATGTAGATCCGATATGCCTTCGAAGACTCACTGTACCCCAAATGTACCCTTTCTACCTGAAGGGTCTAGTTTGGTCCTTTTCTCCTTGGGTACATGAATGTATACTGGACACCCAAATATCCTGAAGTGTCCAACCTCATGCTTCACTTCGGTGAAGGCCTCCTCGGGACTCATGTTCCTCAAATTCTTATGAGGACTTTTGTTCTAAACATACACTACAGTCATGGATGCTTTTGCCCACAGAAACATAGGTAAATGATGATCATGAATCATCGCCTTGACTGCCTTAATAATAGATCTGTTCTTCCTCTCTACGACCCCATTCTGTTGAGGGTTGTAAGGAACGGTGTACTCCCTCTTAACCCCTGCCTCAATGCAGAAATCATTGAAATCCTGGGAGGTGTATTCTCCTCCATTATTTGATCTCAACACTTTGATCTTCTTTTCGGTCAGGTTTTCGACCTATGCTCTGTACTCCTGAAATCTGGCAAGGACTCCATCCTTGGTCTTCAAGAAGTAAATCCAAGTCTTCCGAGAATGGTCACCAATGAAGATCACAAAGTATAGATATCCACTCAAGGAAGCAATTGTCGTGGGTCCACATAAATCTGTACGAATCAAGTCTAAGATCCCCTTGGATTTGCTATCACTGCTCGGAAAGGACCCCTTGGCATTCTTGCCAAGAGCAAAACCTTTGCAGATGCCATCATGTTCAACATGGATCATTGGAAGGCCTGTCACCATCTTCCCTAGAACAAGAAGAGCTCTATAATGTGAATGAGCAAGTCTCCTATGCCATAGTTCGCTCAAACTAATAGAATCATGTATCAAGCCCTGAACTGGTTGGACAATCAATCTGTACAGTTTGTCCTCTCTAGCTCCAATCCCTCGAGCAAAATCCATACTAGAGTTCTTGTTCCATGCACGAACCTTTCCATCAGAGAAATCAACCTTGTAGCCTTTGTTCTCTAAGGCTGAAATAGAGACAAGGTTCCTTCTCATCCCAGGTACAAATAATACATCACTCAAATGGAGTGGGGTGCCAAAATCCAATTGTAGGGAAGTGGATCCAACTCCCTTCACAGTATATCTGGCCTCAACACCAAGTACAACATGCAAACAAGATTCTTTCTCTTCTAGATCTGGATACAGTCATATGTCTGGAAGCACCATTTTCAATCAACCAAATATCATTACTAGTAGGAACCATACCTGAGAGGGCCGAAATGAAGAACTCTTCAT